>JAKWJD010001766.1:60793225-61072460 GCA_027705065.1 Solanum peruvianum | reverse complement strand
TTTCAGATTTGGGATTCAATAGCTTCATCATGCTTGTTAATTAATCACAATCTCATAACCATATCATGCAAGCATACAATTTAAGCACATAGACAGGTTTACAACATCATCATACATATCATACACTATCAAGAGTCACTACGATTATCGTAACATAAAAACCATAACCTACCTCCACCGAAGAATTGAATCCACAAGAAATTCCCAAGCTTCTATTTTCCTTCCCCCTCTCGATCGATTTCTCCTTCTCTTTCTGTTCTTTCTCTTTGTTTTATTCAAACCCTCTTTCCTTTACCCTAATTACAATATAATTAAGTGTAAAAGAGGACAATAAAACCCCCTAATTAACTTAAGGTTACTTCTTTTAACCCCTAAGTAATTAGACTTATAAATGTTAACCCTCAATCTTTATAATTAAGGAAAGAATAGTCAAAACGACCCTTAAAACGTGTGGAGAAATCCTAAACTGTCTGGGACTGCGTGACCTGTGACGGGCCGTCGTGCCTGCGACGGTCCGTCACGATGGCCGTCGCCTCCTCCCAGATTTCAGGTGGTCTGCGACGGCCCGTCACCCCTGTGACGGTCCGTCCTGCACCTCCGTCCTGACGGTCAGAAACTCATTTCTTGCACCAAATTCTCAAAAGTTGAAGTGTTTTGCGACGGAACATCACGACGGTTCGTCGTGGATGTGACGGCACGTCCTGCAGGTCCGTCACAATTTACAGAGAGTCGATTTTCAGTACCCAATTTCAAAATTCTAAGTGCCATGGGACGACACTCCCTCGACGGGTCGTCGTGACCACGACGGTCCGTCGTGACCCTCGTCGTCCCAGCCAGTTTTCCCAGAAATGGACTCTGTTGCTCAAAACGACTAAACAGGTCGTTACAATAGATACCAATTTACCCATCGTTCGTCCCCGAACGATCAAAAGAAGAAAAACAATGGCGAAAATGAGTACCTGAATCTGTAAACAGATGTGGGTATTTTTCTTGCATATCTGCCTCCTTCTCCCAAGTAGCCTCTTCAACCGGTCGATTCTTCCATTGCACTTTGATGGATGCAATCTCCCTCGACCTCAGTTTGCGAACTTCTCTATCTAATATAGCAACCGGTTCCTCTTCATAAGTCAAGTTCTCATCCAACAAAACTGAATCCCAACGGATAATGTAGTTTCCATCTCCGTGGTATCTCTTCAACATAGATACATGAAACACCGGATGCACTCCGGACAGCCTGGGGGTAAGGCTAATTCATAAGCCACCTCCCCTATTCTCTTAAGCACTTCAAATGGTCCAATATACCTTGGACTTAACTTACCTCTTTTTCCAAACCGCATCACCCCTTTCATGGGCGAAACCTTCAACAAGACTTGTTCACCTTCCATGAACTCCAAGTCTCTAACCTTTCGGTCTGCATACTCCTTTTGTCTACTTTGAGCCGCCAAAAGCTTTTCTTGAATAGCTTTCACCTTCTCCATAGAATCTCTCAACAGATCAGTCCCCCAAGGTCTAACTTCAAAGGCATCAAACCAACCAATGGGAGATCTACACCTCCTCCCATACAATGCTTCAAATGGAGCCATGTCAATACTGGAGTGATAGCTATTATTGTATGAAAACTCTGCCAAGGTAAAAAGCTATCCCAATGGCCACCAAACTCTATCACACAGGCGCGAAGCATATCCTCCAAAACTTGAATTGTTCGCTCAGACTGACCATCTGTCTGAGGATGAAATGCAGTACTAAGGTCTAACCTAGTACCTAATTCAGCATGCAACGTTCTCCAAAACTTAGAAGTAAACTGCGTACCTCTATCTGATATAATGGAGAGTGGAACTCCATGCAACCGAACGATTTCTGAGATGTAGATTTTAGCTAACTTCTCTGCATTGTAAGTCACCTTGACCGGAATAAAATGAGCAGACTTAGTTAACCTATCAACAATCACCCAAATAGAGTCATACTTACCCAATGTCTTTGGAAGACCAACCACGAAGTCCATCGCGATTCTCTCCCACTTCCATTCAGGAATGGGCATCCTCTGAAGTGTCCCTCCGGGCCTCTGGTGTTCATACTTTACTTGTTGACAATTTGGACACTTGGCAACAACTCAACAATATCTCGCTTCATTCTACTCCACCAGAAGTGTTGCTTTAGGTCGCGATACATCTTGGTTGCACCAGGATGTATAGAATATCCGGAAAACTATGGGCCTCTGTCAAAATAGTGGTGATCAAATCATCGATGCGGGGTACACATACTCTTCCCTTAATCCTCAAAACACCTTCCCATCGATTATTGCTTCCTTAGCCTCTCCTTGCAACACTTTATCTCGAATTCGCCTTAGTTTCTCATCGTCAAACTGTTTCCCCTTAATTTGATCAAGGAAAGAGGATTTTGCCTCTACACAAGCTAACAATCCTCCCTTCTCATTTATTTCTAACCTCATAAGGTCATTAGCCAAAATCTGCACTTCTCTAGCCAATGGGCGTCTAGAAGCTTGCAAATGAGCTAGACTTCCCATGCTTCCGGCCTTTCTACTCAAGGCATCTGCCACAACATTCGCCTTCCCGGATGATACAAGATAGTGATGTCGTAGTCCTTTAGTAGTTCCATCCATCTCCTCTGTCTCAAGTTCAAGTCCTTCTGAGTGAAGACATACTGTAGGCTACGATGGTCCGTATAGACTTCACACTTAACCCCATACAAATAGTGTCTCCATTGCTTTAGTGCAAATACTACCGCGGCCAACTCCACATCATGGGTCGGATAGTTACGTTCATGCATTTTTAATTGCCTCGAAGCATAAGCAATCACATTCTTCTCTTGCATTAGCACTGCACCCAACCCAGAATAGGATGCATCACAATAAACAATGAAGTTTTTGCCCTCTACCGGCAAGGTGAGGATAGGCGCGGTAGTCAACAAAGTCTTAAGCTTCTGAAAGCTTTCCTCACATTCATCTGACCATACAAATGGAACATTCTGCTTAGTCAAGTTCGTCAATTGGGAAGCAATGGAAGAGAATCCCTTGACGAATCGGCGGTAGTAGCTAGCTAACCCCACAAAACTCCTTATTTCTGACACATTTGTAGGTCTTACCCAATTCTTTACCGTCTCAATCTTAGATGGATCTACCATCACTCCATCCTTAGAAACCACGTGCCCCAAGAAGGACACTGAATCTAGCCAAAACTCACACTTGGAGAATTTCGCATAAAGCTTTTTCTTTCTCAACAACTCTAACACCAATTTCAAATGCTCCTCATGTTCTTTCTTACTTTTGGAGTATATCAGTATATCATCAATAAACACAATCACAAAGAGATCCAAATATGGCTTGAAAATCCCGTTCATCAAGCTCATGAAGGTAGCAGGGGCATTAGTAAGACCAAACGACATTACCACAAACTCATAATGCCCATACCTAGTTCGAAAAGCAGTCTTTGGCACATCCGTTGCTCGTATTTTCAGTTGGTGATAACCGGACCTCAAGTCAATTTTAGAGAAGACACAAGCACCTTGTAACTGATCGAACAAGTCATCAATGCGAGGAATGGGGTATTTGTTCTTAATAGTTACCTTGTTCAACTGTCGGTAATCTATGCACATTCGGAAACTCCCATCTTTCTTCTTCACAAACAAACCGGAGCACCCCAAGGAGATGCACTTGGTCTAATGAAGCCTTTGCTCAAAAACTCTTGAAGTTGAGCCTTTAATTCTCTTAACTCCGCGGGAGCCATTCTATACGGGGGTATAGAAATGGGGCGAGTACCGGGTTCCAAATCAATGCAGAAGTCTATATCCCTATCTGGTGGCATACCGGGAAGATCTGCAGGGAACACATCCAAAAACTCACAGACTACCGAAACTGACTCAATCGATGGTACTTGAGTAGTGTCATCCTTAAGATGTGCCAAGAAAGCTAGACAACCCTTACTAACCATCTTCTGAGCACGAATAAAGGAGATGATACGCACCGGATTGGGAGTGTAGTCACCCTCCCATACTAACTGATCTGCCCCAGGCTTGGCTAACGTCACTGTTTTAGCATTACAATCCAAAATCGCAAAGTTTGGAGAAAGCCAAGTCATACCCAGAATTACATCAAAGTCACCCATTTCTAAAATAACCAAATCCACATAAGTGTTGCTCCCCACAAAATTCACCAAACAAGACCTATACACTTTTTCGACTATCACAGACTCACCCACCGGAGTAGAAACACGAATAGGCATGTCAAGTAATTCACAATGTAAATTTAGACCGTTAGCAAATGATGAAGATACATAAGAAAACGTGGAGCCAGGGTCAAATAACACAGATGCCATGCAATCACAAACCAAAAGATTACCTGTGATAACAGCATCAGACGCCTCCGCTTCAGATCTCCCAGGGAAAGCATAACAATGGGCCCCATTATTCGTCTGTCCGTTGCCCCTACCATGTTGTGTAGTAGTGGCTCCGTTTTGCCCTTCACCTCTGCCGTTTTGGTGACCACCATTACCTCGGCCACCACGCCCTCCAGAATAACGACCTCTACCATTACCACCTCTTCCTCTAGCCATTGGGGGTCTGTAACTCTGGTTTGGACAGTACCTCTTAATGTGTCCAATCTCTCCACACCCATAACATTCTCTGGGTTCACGCGTCGGCCTCTCAGGAAGTGTTGACCGTTCTGAGGTGGACCCCCAACTACAGTCTGTAGTGAAGACTGTATTGGTCGATTTGAGTGACCTCCGGAGTTCTGTCCTCTAGAATAAGAACCATTATACTCACCTCCCCTTCGGAACCTCTTTGATGTCGATGTCGTGGTGAAGTCATCTGGTTTCACTCCTTCCACCTCAATCACAAAGTCTACCACCTCTTGGAAGGATGTTGCTGTTGCCGCTATCTGTAAGGCTGAAATCCGCAATTCTGACCTCAACCCCTTCACAAAACGGCGGATCCGTTCTTGTGGACTGAAACAAAGTTGGGTGGCATATCTGGATAGTGCGCGAAATTTAGCCTCATACGCGTTTACTGTCATCCTTCCCTGTTCAAGACTCAAGAACTCATCCCTCTTCCTATCTCTCAAAGTCCTGGGATATACTTCTCCATGAACAAACTAGAGAATGATTCCCAAGTCATAGGTGGTGCCTCGGTTGGTTGACACTCAACATGTGAACGCCACCACATTTTGGCGTTACCTTGGAACTGATAACTCACGAACTCGACACCAAACCTCTCTACTATCCCCATCTTGTGTAGTAGCTCATGACAATCAACCAGAAAATCATAAGCATCTTCAGATTCTGCACCCTTGAAGACTGGAGGTTTCAGTTTCAAGAACTTACTAAAGAGTTCATGTTGATCGTTTGTCATAATAGGCCCAGTAGTCAGACGTGGAAATGTGCCTATTCCCAATGGTGCATCCATGCGGGGAGCCATAGTAGCCGCATGTCGTATCTCTGAAACCGGAGGTGTTGGTGCAGAAACCATTGGAGGTGCTTGACCCTGATCGGACAACCCGCTAAGATAAGCAAGTACTTGGTTGATCATCTCTGGGGTAGGTTGGGGTGGCATTTCCTCATTCTGCCCTTGTTCAGTTCCCCTTCCTCACCCTCTCTAGCTACCTCCTCAGTCGGTGGAGGAGTCACCGCCCTAGCATCAGATGGGCTAGGGGCTCGTCCTCTCCTCTAGAGGACGTCCTCCCACGACCTCTCCCACGGCCTCTTGCCGTTGTTCTTCCTCGAGCCACAGCCCCAGTGGCTGGCTCAGTAGTTTCCTGTCTTTCCGTTGTCGCTGCTGGTGCGGTCGTTGCTCTAGTTCTAACCATCTGCGAAATAGAATGAAGATGGTCAGATACCAATTTGTATCACCTAGATACCAATTGGACTCAAGTAGTAGCACGAAAGAAAGAATGAAGGAATGGAATTTTCCTAAAGTCTTATAGCCTCTCAAGGAAAAGTAAAGGCGTCCCCCTACCGTTCCTTAAGACTCTACTAGACCTGTTCTTGTGTGATGAGACCAATGAACCTAATGCTCTGATACCAAGTCTGTCACGACCCAAAACCGGGACGCGACTGGCACCCACATTCTCCCTCCTATGTGAGCGAACCAACCAATCTAAACCTTAACATTTTAATACAATATCAACAAAAGAAATGCGGAAGACTTATACTCATTAATAAAAACAACTCAAACTATTATTATTATCCCCAAAATCTGGAAGTCATCATCACAAGAACATCTATCTCAAATTACTAAACTAGGAATGTCTAAGAACAAAATATAACTAAAAAGCTAGTCCATGCCGGAAGTTCAAGGCATCAAGACTTGAAGAAGAAGACCCAGTCCAAGCTAGACGCATTAGCTCACCCTGAATTTCCGATGGAGTGAAGACTGGCTTGATCTACTGCTGAGTCGAAGTTGACGGAACGTTTGCTGCATAACACAAATAACAAAAAGGAAAACATAGAAGTAGGGGGTCAGTACAACCACACGTACTGAGTAGATATCATCGGCTAACTCAAAATAGGGAACAATATATATCAATAATAATGTAAATCAACTACATTACTCAACATGTAGCAACAGCAATTACTTTATCATTAACAATTACCGTCAAGTTCACACATGAGGACTCAAGCCTCAATACCATACTCATTTGGGAATTAAGTTCATTAGATTGAGTATATTCATTATCTCTCAAGATTCATTATCTTTCTTCCTCTTGTGTCGGTACGTGACACTCCGCTCCTCTAATTCTATCCTGGTGTCGGAACGTGACACTCCGATCCTCATATTCATTCTATCCTGGTACCGGAACGTGGCACCCGATCCATATTCTATCCTGGTGTCGGAACGTGACACTCCGATCCTCATATTCATTCTATCCTGGTACCGGAACGTGGCACCCGATCCTCATATTCTATCCTGGTGTCGGAACGTGACACTCCGATCCTCATATTCATTCTATCCTGGTACCGGAACGTGGCACCCGATCCCCTAATTCATCAAGCCTTCTTTTACACTAAGGCATCCTCATTCTCATTATATAATTTATCAAGCCTTCTATCATACTAAGGCATCATCAATCTTATTATATAATATATCAAGCGAATTAGGGTTCTTTCAAGATTTGGGATTCAATAGCTTCATCATGCTTGTTAATTAATCACAATCTCATAACCATAATCATGCAAGCATACAATTTAAGCACATAGACAGGTTTACAACATTATCAATACATATCATACACTATCAAGAGTTCACTACGATTATCGTAACATAAAAACCATAACCTACCTCCACCGAAGAATTGGAATCCACAAGAAATTTCCCAAGCTTCTATTTTCTCCTCCCTCTCGATCGATTTCTCCTTCTCTTTCTGTTCTTTCTCTTTTGTTTTATTCAAACCCTCTTTCCTTTACCCTAATTACAATATAATTAAGTGTAAAAGAGGACAATAAAAACCCCCTAATTAACTTAAGGTTACTTCTTTTAACCCCTAAGTAATTAGACTTATAAATGTTAACCCTCAATCTTTATAATTAAGGAAAGAATAGTCAAAAACGACCCTTAAAACGTGTGGAGAAATCCTAAACTGTCTGGGACTGCGTGACCTGTGACGGGCCGTCGTGCCTGCGACGGTCCGTCACGATGGCCGTCGCCTCCTCCCAGATTTCAGGTGGTCTGCGACGGCCCGTCACCCCTGTGACGGTCCGTCCTGCACCTCCGTCCTGACGGTCAGAAACTCGTTTTCTTGCACCAAATTCTCAAAAGTTGAAGTGTTTTGCGACGGAACATCACGACGGTTCGTCGTGGATGTGACGGCACGTCCTGCAGGTCCGTCACAATTTACAGAGAGTCGATTTTCAGTACCCAATTTCAAAATTCTAAGTGCCATGGGACGACACTCCCTCGACGGGTCGTCGTGACCACGACGGTCCGTCGTGACCCTCGTCGTCCCAGCCAGTTTTCCCAGAAATGGACTCTGTTGCTCAAAACGACTAAACAGGTCGTTACACGATCCTCATTCTATCCTGGTACCGGAACGTGGCACCCGACCCTCTATCTCTATCCTGGTACCGAAACGTGGCACCCAATCCCCTAATCTCACCACTTTCGTTCATCAAGCCTTCTTTTATACCAAGGCATCATCATTAACAAAGTAGATTAGGGTTTCTTTTCAAGATTTGGGATTCAATAGCTTCATCATGCTTATTTATTCACAATTTCATAATCATATTCATGCAAGCATACAATTAAGCATATATAAGGGTTTACAATACTACTAACACATATCATTCGCTATTAAGAGTTTACTACAAATAGTGTGAAAACCATAACCTACCTCCACCGAAGACTAGTGATCAAGCAAGAAATTCCCAAGCTTTGTTCTTCTTCTTCCTCGTTCGACTCTCTCTCTCTCTCTCTCTTTCTATTTTCTTATTCAAACCCTCTTTCTTTTACCCTAATTAGTATATAATTAAGTTTGAAAGATGGCATTAATAACCCACTAATTAACTTAAGGTTACCTCTTTTAACCCCCAAGTAATTAGACTTATAATCCTTAACCCTCTAACTTTATAATTAAAGTAGGAATAGTCCAAAACGTCCCTTAAAACGTGTAAAGAAATCCGACCCAGACTGGGACTACGAAACCTGTGACGGGCCGTCGTGCCTGCGACGGTCCGTCCTGCAGGTCGTCGCCAAGTTCAGAGACCCAAATTTCCACCAAGGGTCTGTGACGGTCCGTCACACCTGTGACGGTCCGTCCTGCAAATCCATCACGAAGTTCAGAGAGTCGATTTTCAGTACCCAATTTCAGAATTTCTAAGTATATTGAAACGAGACCCTGCGATGGTCCGTCGTGACCATGAAGGTCCGTCGTGGGGTCCGTCGTTTCAGCCAGTTTTCCAGAAATAAAATCTGCCGCTCAAAACGACTAAACAGGTCGTTACAATTTAGTACATTGATATTGTCGAGTCCTGGGTGTTAGTTCTACATGTCCAACTTGCGAAGAAATCGTACAGCGAAATCAAAAAAGGTACTGCAAATCGTTGAGGTAAGTAAATGCTTCTTAAAGTAGTTTTTTGACGTTCATAGGACACTTGTTCGAATTCAGTTCATTGAAATTATCGAGTTCTACTTGTTGGTTCCTACCATTCAACTCTCTAAAGAAATCTTTCGCTTCAACTAAATAAGGGATTGGAGGTGGTTACTACAATTTAGTCGTAATAATATGAGTACCACTTTATTATATTAAGTGTCAATAATATAATAGAGAGATTTATAATACTATTGCATTTAGCATACTGAATATAATAACATTAACTTAATTGTCACTAAATATTTTTACAACAGAAAATATTTTTGCCAAAAAAAAATAAATTTATTGCAACTAATGCCTATTTTGTTATAGTGGGTTGAGGTAAGTATATTTCTTGAAGTAGTCTGTTAAAGTTATTAATAAGATTATTAGGCGAAGAACATAAATTGGACGGATGGATCTTCATGCCATATTTGTGGAAGCTGTGCATAAGGATCTTCATGCCAAATTCATGGAAGTTGTGCAACAACTTGATGAAGGTGTTGAAATAGATGAGGATAGATCTTCATGTCAAATTTATGAAAGTTGTACAACAACTCGGAGAAGATCAGGTATCCAACTATTGAGAAGATGACAAAGGAGTGCTCAACAACAAATAACAAATGGGTGTATATTGTTGAGCTAAATATGATTCTTGAAGTGATCCATTTAACTTCATAGGGAATTCATTTGACGCCTGTACATTCGAATGATTTTCATTATCCGATAAATGATTAATTATATTAAAATAATGTACACCATAATAAATGTAAATTTGATTTTCTATCATTTTGGAATAGAAATGGCGAAGTTCTAAATTTTGGATCAAGCCATTCAATTTTACGAAGAAATCATTTGGTGGAACTAAAGAAGGTATTACAAGTGATTGAAGTAAGTATATTTCTTGAAATGATTCGTCGAAAAATAACTTATCTATTAGTAAGGATTTCATCTCCCCTATGGTAATATTAATCAAAGGGAAATGATATTCAAATGGAAGTGCTTTTTCTTTCTCAATTAAAAGTTCTTAAATAGGTAAAAAAACAACAACTAATAATAACAGAACACATAAATTACTCCTAATTATCCTGATCTAACCAACTCCATTAATCTTGTAGCCTAGACACCAACAAATAACATAATTAACTCCTAAACAATAGCAACAAACAAACCACTAGTCCAACACAAAGAATAAATAAAATCAATTTTAAAAAAAAAAAATGAAAGAAGGCAAATAATAATAAGGGAAAAGGGTCTGACATACCCCTCAACTTTGTCATTTAGAGCTGATATACCCCTTGTTATGAAAGTGGCTCATATATACCCCTACTTGTAAAAAAATGACTCACATATACCCTTTTCCTCTAACGGAAATGAAAAAATAATAATTTTCAATCTAATTTTTTATTATTTTTTTTAAAAAAATATAATCCCATATGAGTAAATTTAATCCTCGTCAAACATATTCTTTTTGAATTTTTTTTGTTCCAATGACTAATTTATAATTATTATTTTGATAATCAAATTTATTTATGTTTCACTAATATTCTTGTAAAACTTATTGTAGATGACCAAATTTTTTTCGAATACGAAATTAAATTATAATACACACAAAAAAATAGTTTAATTTTGTTTCTTTAAACTAAGGAATGAAAGAAAAAAATAAAATAAGAATAAGAAACTCAAATAATTATAATAAAAGAAGTCAAAAAATAATTTATATATGAAAAAAATTAAAATATACCTTGAACATTTATAGAAGAATCATATATACCACTAAATAATTTTTAAATTTTTTTTATAAGTAATAAATATAAATTTAAAACTAATAATTTAAAATTTCGTTAAATGAAGGGTAGATGTGAGCCATTTTGTAACGGCAGGGGTATATGTAAGCCGTTTATATAACGGTAAGGGTATATATGAGCCACTTTTATAACGTGTGGTGTATCAAATCCAAATAACAAAGTTGAGGGGTATATCATACCCTTTTCCCTTCATTTAATAACATGGTATGAACACTTGGCGTTTATAAGTTTTACCTCTACTATAGGGGCGTATCAAAAGAATCGATCTCTTAGTTAGAAAATTACACTTAATATAAATTTAAAATTATCTTGTAGTACCGTCTATGACAAGATTTGAACGTGCTTCTAACTTACACATCATGTGTTGTATTTTTGTGCTAAACGTGTACATCATTTGTCTCACAAATATTATAAAAAAATTCCTTAAAAAAATAATAATATTTGAACCTCTTTTAATTATTTGAAAAAATTACAAAGGTACTACCTTTTAGTTTACTTATTACTATTATCTCCTATAAGTTTTATAAATCTCCAAAAAAATCACTCATTTTCGCACATCAGATTAGTGTATCATCATATTAGTGTGTCATGTATAAAATATATATTAGATTAGTGTATCGTGTATAAAACGTAATGTATTTTACTTAATGATTAATGTATCTCGCACATCAAATTAATGTATCAACGCTTATATTATTGTATCCGTTTGAGAGATTTATGTAATTATAAACTTTTAAGCGATATATTGTAAGTTTGCATTAAAAGTATGTGATTTCTATAATTTGCCCTTAATTATTTGTGTGTTTACTCTAATATAGATAGAGCGCAAAAATAAATACAATTAAATGTTACTTCATTACCTTTTTCTTCCACCTAAAAACAAAAATAAACTCCATTATTAGACATACATCACTACTATATATACTAATATTATCTTTACTTTAAAACAATTACATACATTACCACTTTTGAGATTTTGTACCATATATTAATATATTATTTGAAGATACAATTCGATACCATATCCCTAAAACTAGGATTGATTAATTAACTCTTTCACTCCAAATCAACCACTATATCTTAATTCTCTCTTCCCATATTTATCACTCAATTATGTCTCCTCATTTCTGATTCAAGAATTTCAACGTACCATTTCATTCCAACAATAGATAATCTACACTCTTCTTCTAATATATCATCACCATTGTTGATAAATTCTCCTGAATTCAAATATTATTTTGTATTGTTCATTTATAACGAGATCAAATCAAAGTAACTGCTACAAAAAAAAAAAGTTCAATTCTAAGTGGATCTTGATTGTTTGTCTTTGGAAGAAATGGATCTTAGATTTGATTATGTTATGCCACAACACAAAAGGATCAAAGGGATTATGGTAGAGAGTTTTTGTCTACTGGTGTTCTTCAAAGGCTTTCTTAATTTGGTTACTGTGTTATGGATGTGGTAATACCAATATTACTTTGATATATCCCTTTAAAATATGTGTATCCAACAAGTAGTAATTTTAATTAAGATTCAAGTTGTATTTTTAGTAATGTGATATATGAACATGTATATGTATCCACCATTAAATTTTGAATACATGTTTTTTAACAACATGATGATATTAATGATACGACAGATACTCTACAATCATGATTTGACCTAAATTCATGTGTTTCAGCTGCATTTCACATTTAGATACACATAATTAAATGTATGTGCTTATTATATATTTGAGATACATATTTTTAGATATAACGTTTGAATTTAGATACACATAATTATGTATATGCTTACTGTGTATTCGAGATACATGTTTTCGATATAACATATGCTTGATACCTGATACGTCAAATCAATACTAGATGCATATAAAAAAAATACATAAAATTATTAGATATAGGTAAATAGATACATAAAATTAATACTAGATACGCATAACAAATGCATGAAATTAATATTAGATATATATAAATGGATACATAAAATTAAGTGCTTGTAATCACTTTTTATCAAAATGACTGAAATACCCTTAAAACTGTTAACATGATAAAAAATTGATTAATGTAAGGTTTTTATACTTAAAAAAATTAAAACAAAACTAATTTATATTTTATATCCATAAGTAATAATATTTCCTATCGTTCACATATTTCTTTATCATCACAATATTTTTTTTAATTATAATTATAATTATAAGAATAAGAATAAGAATAATAATAATAATAATAATAATAATAATAATAATAATAATAATAATGATGATAATAAAAGTAAAAATAAAAAAATAATAATAATAACGGAAAAGGGTCTGATATAACCCTCAACTTTGTCATTTAGAGCTGATATACCCCTCATAATAAAAGTGGTTCATATATGCCCTTACCGTTATACAAACGACTCACATATACCCCTGTTGTTACAAAATGGCTCACATATACCCTTCACTTAACGGAAGTTAAAAAATTAGTTTTAAATTTATATTTATTAATCCTATTTTTTTTTTAAAAAAAATTATTTAGGGGTATATATGATTCTTCTATCAAATTTCAAGGTATATTTTAATTTTTTTCATACATAAATTATTTTTTGACTTCTTTTATTATAATTATTTGAGTTTCATATTCTTATTTTATTTTTTTCTTTCATTCCTTAGTTTAAAGAAACAAAAATTAAACTATTTTTTTTGTGTGTATTGTAATTTAATTTCGTATTTGAAGAAAAAATTTGGTCATCTACAATAAGTTTTACAAGAATATTAGTGAAACATAAATAAATTTGATTATCAAAATAATAATTATAAATTAGTCATTGAAACAAAAAAAAAGTCAAAAAAAAATATGTCTGACGAGGATTAAAATTTACTCATATGGGATTATATTTTTTAGAAAAAAATAATAAAAATTTTGATTAATTCTTTTTTCCATTTTCGATAGAGGAAAAGGGTATATGTGAGTCATTTGTTTACAAGTAGGGGTTTATATGAGCCACTTTCATAACAAGGGGTATATCAGCTCTAAATGACAAAGTTGAAGGATATATCATACATTTTTTCCTAATAATAATAATTAATAACAGATAGTATTAAATAATAGTATTATATAATATTAGTATTTACTGTGTACTAATCCTAGTCCTATTAGGATTAGTTTTCCTTAATCCTAGTTCTATTAGGATTAGTACTCCTTCCTATATCTCCAATATATATCTCCCATGTATTCCCTTATTAGGTTAACACTTCAATACAATCAATATTCATTCATGGTATCAAGAGCCAGAAAACCTAGATCTTCTTTTCTCTAGATTTTTTTTCTCTCTTTAGGGCACCGATTGTTCCCTCTCTTCTCTTGGGCAGCGGCAGCCATGACAACCGAGGTGGATCCTCTCGATTAACTTCCTTCTGGCGTTAAACTCCTTCTCAGGCATCTTCATGCCCTAATTCTCGAAAAATTATCAGACATAAATTACCCTACATGGAAAATCACCGTTCTTACAGCCCTTGAGGCCAATTACCTTCTCAAATACGTCGATGGAAGCAAAGAACCGCCGCCGGTAGTCATCACCGCCACAGACAAATCAGAAAAAACTAATCCGGCCCATGCCGCCTGGAAAGCCGTGGATGGCCAGATTCGATCATGTTTGATTGCGGTCATCTCTCCGATCCTACACAACTGCTTCAGCCCTGTGGACGGCCCTCGCAACACGCTATGCATCAATTTCCCACTCTCATATTTTTTAATTGTGTGATCGTCTCCACACAATTACCAAAGGCACGAAAACTATGGCGGAGTATTTAGACGAGGTCTCCACCATCATCACAGCCCTCGACACCGTGAACGAAATCATTTCCGAAAACGATCTCGTCATGTGTGTCGTTCGGGGGCTCCCATCAGCTTACTCCTCCATTAAACAGGCGGTTCGCATCAGTCCAACGCCCGTTGACATGGCTACTCTCTCCTCGTGGCTAAAAAGCGAAGAAATCAACGTGGATCTGGAGAGCAAACTTCTTCTCCGAGAAGCCGCTGTTATGGAGCCAGCCACCGCCCTCACCGCAAGCCAGAACTATCGCGGGGGGCGTGGTGGCGGCCGGCAGGGGAGCCGCGGCGGCTACGGCAGAAACAGCAGAGGCCGCGGGCGCGGTGGTCGGCAGGGCAGTCGTCCCTCGTACGATGGTCAGCAGCACGGCAGCAACAACAGCCTGCACTCCTTCGGCAGCGGCGGACAGTCATCTTCCAGCGGCGGGCAGGGCACTTACGAGCGGGATAGTCCAACTTGTCAAATCTGTCAGAAAACAGGACACACCGCTGCTCGTTGCTGGTTTCGGTATGAGGAGAGCCGAAATAGTGATAACCGTGCCAATTATGCATCTCAAGTCGGCCCTTCCTCTGAATGGCTGTTGGATACTGGGGACAACATGCACGTTACTTCTGATCTATCCAAGCTTAACGCTCCAAATCCATATCATGGATCCAATGGTATTACTGTTGGCAACGGTGAGTCCCTTAATATTTCTCACACTGGCACGAGTACAATTAAAACCCCCACCGCTATCTTTCACTTAGGTAACCTTACCCACGTCCCTTCTATTAAATCCAATCTCCTTTCAGTTCACCAATTCACAAAAGAAAATAATTGCTCACTCTTGTTCACCTCTAATGATTTTCAAATCCTAGACAATACTACCAAGAGGATGATTTTTCAGGGTCCCTGTAAGCATGGTCTGTACGTTCTTCCTTGCACAAGTTCGTCTGCCCACCCAGTTTCAGAAAGCGTTCTTATGGCTCCGGTGTCTCTTTCGGCCGATGGCCACAGTCTGTCGTGGCACAGTCGTCTGGGTCACCCGTCTACTCAAATAATAAATTCTTTAATGTCTCAATTAGGTTTTTCTTCCATTCATGTAAACAATTGTGACTCCTGTTCAATTGCTAAATCTCATAAATTACCTTTTACTTTATCTGAGAAGCGTACAACTGCACCTTTTCAACTTATTCATTCTAACCTATGGGGTCCTACTGTTGTTCCTTCATTTGCTGGTTTTCGCTATTATATTTGTTTTGTGGATGATTTTAGAAAATACACTTGGTTGTACCCACTAAAACACAAATCACAGGCATACACCACCTTTGTCACTTTTGAAAAAATGGTCAAAACACAATTCAATTCTCATGTTAAACTTTTTCGAAGTGACAATGGAAAGGAATATGTCAATAACATCTTTGGCCAGTTTCGCAATCCCTGGGAATTATACATCAAACCTCCTGTCCACACACTCCCAAACAGAATGGGGTGGTTGAGCGTAAGCATCGCCATCTCATTGAAACGGTGGTTACTCTTCTACATCAATCTCATCTCCCTGTCTCCTTTTGGGTAGAAGCTCTAGCCACCGCAAACTACCTCATTAACAGAATGCCCAGTCACACTCTCTCCAACAAATCACCCTATCAACTCCTTTACCAAGAACTTCCCAATTATACCAACCTCCGCGTCTTTGGGTGTCTTGCCTACCCTTGGCTACGCCCTCATATTACTCACTAATTACAACTCCGATCCCGTCCTTGTATTTTTTTGGGCTATCATCCTACCTCCAAGGGTTATCGTTGTCTTGACCCACAAACTCATAAAGTCTACATATCTCGTCATGTCAAATTTGTCAAAAATGAGTTTCCCTACGAGTCTATTTCCTCCTCCACAAATACGTCATTCATTGGCGTCCTTCCCCTTTTTCCAACATACTCACAGGGTCCCTCACCACCTTCCCCCACACCTCCACCCACGAACCAACCACCCCTCATCACCCCTTCGACCGTCACCCACAATACACCCGCAACAACCACCCACACCCACAACCAACCCGAACCACTCCGTACCCACAACATCTCCAGCCCGATCCGTTTTGGGTCCTTCCCGGCCACCCCCGAATCACCACCGCCCGTGCCACCCCCCAATACTCATCCCATGTTAACCCGTGGCAAAGTCGGTATCTTTAAACCCAAAACCTTTCAGGCTACCATACTACCAAATACACCCCTTCCCGATAGTGAACCAACAACCTACTCTGTTGCCTCAAAAAATGCTTATTGGCGTCATGCTATGGATGACGAGTTTAAGGCTTTGACTGATCAGAAAACTTGCGTTCTTGTACCTAAGCCCCATGGGCGGCACCCAGTGGGCTGTAAATGGGTGTACAAATATAAACACAATGCGGATGGCAGTATTTCCAGGTACAAGGCTCGTTTGGTTGCTAAAGGCTACAATCAGGAGTATGGGCTTGATTACTCTGAGACATTCAGTCCTGTTATTCGGCAGGAAACCATTCGCCTGGTACTGTCACTCGCCGTGCGCAACAATTGGCTCATCAATCAGTTGGATGTTTCCAATGCTTTTCTTCATGGTATGTTTGATGAAACTATCTACATGACGCAACCACCGGGCTATGTTGATCCCCGCTTCCCTCAACATGTTTGCAAACTCCAGAAGTTCTGTATGGGCTCAAGCAAGCCCCCCGTACTTGGTACACACGTCTGAAAACGTTCTTCCAGGGACTCGGCTTCACGTGTTGTGTACACTACACGAGTCTGTTTACTCGACATTCCGCACACGATACAGTCATTCTTCTTGTCTATGTAGATGATATCATTATTACAGGCTCTACTGCAGCTCTCCTTCAGGATGTCACTCGAGCTATGCATACTACCTTCAAAATGAAGGACCTTGGCCCGTTACATTATTTTCTGGGAATGGAGGTTTCTCGGACAGGCACCGAATTGTTTCTTCATCAGTCAAAATATGCTCGAGATCTGTTGCAGAAAGCTGGACTGGAAAAATGCACCAGTCAACCAACACCGATGGCAGTCTCTTCGTCTACGAATGGAGCCGACACCCCCTTTTCCGATATCACCCACTTCCGCAGCCTCATTGGGGCTCTATGGTATCTGGCCATTACCCGTCTTGACATCCAGTTTGCTGTCAACCGAGTTGCTCAGCGCATGCATCAACCAAGTGAACATGATTACCATTGTCTAAAACGCATTCTCAGGTACATTTTTGGCACTCTTGATCGTGGTTTACTCATTCGACCCGGGGACTTAGAGCTTCGGGGTTTCTCAGATTCAAATTGGGCGAATGATAAAAATGACAGAAAATCTACATCGGGGTTTCTCTTTTTTTGGGGCCGAACCTGATCTCCTGGTGGACAAAAAAACAACCCAAGGTCTCTCGGTCCTCGACTCAAGCTGAATACCGCGCCCTTGCTCTTCTTGCTGCTGAGACCATGTGGGTCACATATATTCTTCGCGAACTCTGCGCCACTCACATTGTTCCTGCTCTCTATTGTGACAACAAATCAACCATCTGTGTGGCCAAGAATTCTGTCCTACACACCAGAATGAAGCATGTTGATACCGATTGTCTCTTTGTTCGCGATGAAGTTCAGGCCGGCACCATGACTGTGCAGTATGTACCCACTGAAGAACAACCGGCTGATATTCTCACCAAGCCTCTTCCGAGCCGACAGCACGATTACCTCAGTTTCAAGCTTCCGTTCGCTTCCGCTCAGCTCAGCTTGAGGGGGTATAATAACAAATAGTATTAAATAATATTAGTATTTACTGTGTACTAATCCTAGTCCTATTAGGATTAGTACTCCTTAATCCTAGTCCTATTAGGATTAGTACTCCTTCCTATATCTCCTATATATATCTCCCATGTATTCCCTTATTAGGTTAACACTTCAATACAATCAATATTCCTTCAATAATGTTGTAAAGAATTATGGATGCCATGTGGCCCCCAACAATTTCTGGAATTACATCACTTGTAGTAAGTGTAAATTCAAGGCTCATGCCATGTGGTACTAACCCATTGGAGGGACACCATCACTTGACCAATTAAAATAGTCAAGTCGTACATTTGTAACTCATCTTTTGGCTATAAATAGCCATGACATTTATAAAGAATGATATACATATTGAAATATATTACTTCTTCAATTTTCCTTCTTTTTATACTAATCTTAGTAAGTTCTTTTATAACAAATAATAATAATAATAATAATAATAATAATAATAATAATAATAAATAATAATAACAATAATAATAATAATAATAATAATAATAATAAAAAAAAAAAGAATTAAGGGCAAAAATATAATATACTTGGTCAACATAAAATGACTTTTAAGTTGAAAAAAAAACACCCCTCACCTAACTTTTAACTTTTAGCTTAAAATAAGTTATTTTTGACTTAAAATAAGTCACTTTGATAATTGTCAAACACTTTAATAAGTCAAAAAGTGACTTTTAAGTCAGTTTGACCAGCTTTTAAGCTCATTCAAACATGTTCTAAGTGTTTAGTTTGTTGGATACATCATATATTGATAATAGATGTATCAAATAAATGAATTTATTATTTTAAGAGTAATAATTTGAAAATAACTAAATTACATTACCAAGATATACACAAAATTAATTATCTATGTATTTTTAAAATCCTCAGTTACTCCTCTAATTAAGGAAATCAGTTATACCAATTAATTTAAATAAATAAATTTTGTACCTCAATTTTAAAATTTGACAAATACATGAATCTCATGGATTCTAAATCTGTATTCTGAGTATGAAATATGGTAGAGAAAGTACTATGTGAAACTATTGTGAATCTTTTTAATTAAGACTTAAACTAGTGTGATTTATGTGGTTTGTCCAATATGTTGGAACAAATAAACGTAGTAGCACATACTTTTCTTATTCACTTTACTTGTCATATTTTAATTTGTGTATACTCTTTAAAAAATAATTAATATGTGTTATAAACAATTTGTATTATGTGAATGTCTAATTATGTGGAGTCCTAGTAGGATATGGTTAGGAATCCTACTTGGGGACCAAGTAAGGATTTCCCTATAAATAAAGGGTTTTCTTCATTGTAAATAAGATTTGTAAAAGATCTATGAATCCTGATTATAATTCAAGAGAAATAAGAAGTCTTTTCTCTTATCCCTGCTTTCTTCTTCTTTTAAATTCATATAGTTTCATAACACGTTATCAGCACGATTGTTCTATTCTTAAAGAATTATGAAGAAGACGGGAAAAGTGCAAAAAGATATGTTTTCAATCTTTATATGAGGTACGTGATCTATTAAACTATATCTATTTACTGCTAGTGTTGATTATAAGAAATCAATATTCTCAATTTTGTGTGTAATTATAATATGTGATCATATTAATGATCATCAAAAGAGATGAAATTGTAATTATTTTATAGGCTTGAGGTTGAGCCTCATAGTGGGTAAGACGATAAATTTAAGTTTTATCGTACCAAAAGAATAAGACCAATGGATTTATGTCCAATCGCACCAAGAGGGTAAGATATCAGAAATCTTGATGCTTTGTGATGAAAGATGTTGGATTCAAGTCCCTCATTGATTTATGACATAAGACGTTGGGTTTGAGTCTCAATGCACCATATTGATGATATTATGATGACTAAGGGAAATAATGAGTTTTTGATAAAATTAGTCATGAAATATATCTCGTTAAAGCAGATCCATTCCCTAAAGTGAATGTGATAGTCGTGCATATTACGTCTGAAAGAAGACAAGTGATTGAATAATGCACATAAATATAGAATGAGGTACCAAAGCTATCATAATTTGATATGCACATGTTTGTGTTCCATTCATCAAGAATGAGAACTTTTAATAAATGCTAAAAATATAAATTCATTCTTTAAAGGGAATGAGGTGTAAGCCCCCATGCTAGGCATGATAAAGATTGCGACCTTGGTCAATGATGTGGTATCACCAAGAATGTCTCTAAGAAGACATGTATTATAGAAAAATTTTATGCTTTATGTTCAGACTTGTATTGAACAAGAATTAATGCAATTGAGGCACATTCTATGGTAAATAAGAAGTTTACTAATTCCAATACTTTCTTAGTTTGAACGATTGTCTGGGACAACGTTAGTCTATAATGTTAGACGAATTATGGAAAGTTAAAATGAACATCCATGGAAGAACCTAAAAATTCTTTTAAATGGTGAGTTTTCTTGTAATGATTGTTAGCAAGGCAAGCTAATTGTGAGACCATCATAACGAAAGTTGAGATTTAATTCTCCGCGTTCTAGGAATGTATACAGATATTTGTGGACCTACTCATCCACTTAGTGGATTGTTTAGATATTTAATGGTCCTAATAAATGCTTCTTCTATATGGTCTCATGTGTGTCTATTATTATCTCGCAACTTGATGTTTGGAAAAATGTTGGCACAAATAATATATTTACATGCACAATTTTCTTCAGATTAGTTTATTCAATGATGGGATCACGACTCACCTAAAGGTTAAAATTATTGAGAAGAAATAAATCTGAAAATTACTCTTGGAGTAATAAAATTGAAATTTAGTCATATAATAGTAAATCAGAAATTTACTAAAGCAAAAGGCACACGACGTAGTAAACTTGAAGTTTACTAGTACCAATAATTTTATTAGTTGGCATGAATAATTTGGTCATCCCAAAGATGTGCATAATAAGTAATGGACATACATTGAAAAACTAGAAGATTTTTCTAGAATTCTTTACATTGCTTGTTCTCGTGATAAAGTTGATTGGATAAACTAAAGTTGGGACTAAGTCCCTAAATTCTGAAAAATATAAAAGGTGAATATGGGCCCATTCACCTATCATGTGATATGATAAAAAGATGCATCTATAAGATAATCACATGTGCGTTTGTTGTCAACATGTAGTTTGACATTCACAAAATTGTTTGTGCAAGATAATTGAGCTAAAAGCACAACTTTCAGAATATGAAATCAAGATAATTCATCTTGATAATATTGATGAATATATAAGATGATGTGACATTAAATGTCTCACATAGTGAATCATTGTTTATGAAAATAAAGTTTCATGTGTTAATCTGAAATACGATATTACATACAAACATAATTGTATGAATCAAACCAATAAATTGTGATCAATTTTTCTGTTAATTGGTTTATGTTTAGGGACGAAATAGTTTTCATCTGATAATTTTGATGTGCAATATATGATTAATGAATATACTATGATGCACAAAGATAGATTCTCCAAAAGATTGAGATATATGTTAGGTTGTCTAACATAAGGGGGAGACTAGAAGCAACACAGAAGTTGTAAATACTCTTATTGAATGTCCCTTAAGGATAAAGTCTATGACATACATGAAGCATGATAGACTAATCAATTCTAATTAATATAATCCTTGAAAAGGGGGGAGGATCAAAGAATCAAAATGATCATAATAAGGAGACAATGTGCTATTGGAGAGCTTACGTCATAACACTTTATGAAACCTCATGAGAGGGGTAGCTACCTAAAAATAATGAAGTGATGAGATCTCAATAAGTTTGTTGTATTGTGAATCAATGCAAAATGGTATATCGTTGAAGATATCTTTAATACAATAGCGCGTAATATTGTAAAAGAGTGTGAGTATATAAATTCTACATCTATTAAAGCATGCTTGTATAGAAATAATTATCAAGTGAAAAGTGAAATGATGCATCTTGGTAAGCGTAAAACTTATTTGACTTGAAATCTAGGCACTAGAAGATGTCATACATCTAATATTAAATGTTGTTACTTGACAAAATTGATATGAAAATATCGAATGGGTTCAAAATCTAAAGCATATACAAGTTTTTGGAAAATTTGTCTATCATCCTCATAAGGATTAAATAGATTCAAAATGCATAGAGCATATACAAGTATTATTATGCAAGTTGATGACTAGAATTGAAACTCTTGGCAATAGATTATTTGCTTAAAAAAGTTGAAGTAAGGAACTTGCAGAAATCTTTGACCCTGAAGGGAAGATTTATAAAAGCAGATAGAAGAAAACATATTTTGTCAAGGTTTTTCTACACTCATAAGCTCCCAAGAATGATGATATCAACATGCAAGAGGTCTGTTCAAGTAATATTATTGTTGATTTATTCACCAAGTCTCTACCAACTACAACTTTCAAAAAGATGGTGCACAAGCTTGGAAAACGAAGATTCTAGTCTCTGAATTGATGTTGTCATTAGGGGGAGTTAATACGCGATGTACTCCTTTTTCCTCACAAGGTTTTGTCCCACTGGGTTTTCCCTGTAAGGTTTTTAATGAGACATCCATAATACGTATTGTTAGATATGTGTACTCTTTTTCCTTCACTAGATTTTTTTCCCACTGGGTTTTATCTAGTAAAGTTTTAATGAGGCACATAATCTACCGACATTCAAGGGGGGTGTTATAAACAATTTGTATTATAGTGAATGTCTAATTATGTGAAGTCCTAGTAGGATATGGTTAGGAATCCTACTTGGGGACCAAGTAAGGTTTTCCCTATAAATAAAGGGTTTTCCTTCATTGTAAATAAGATTTGTAAAAGATTTAAGAATCCTGAATATAATTCAAGAGAAATAAGAAGTCTTTTTTCTTATCCCTACTTTCTTCTTCTTTTAAATTCATATAGTTTCATAACAATATGAAAATTTTTATCGTAATATCAATATTAATTGATAAATGATTTCAGAATAAACAATTAATTTCAAAGTAAAATATGAAAGAAAAAATTGTACGAATATATTAAAACTAACAAAAAAATGTGAATTTATTTTTTATTTCGTAAATAAATAAAAGTAAATCGAGAATATCTGTTGATTTAATGTAAATTTTATATTCTCAAACACAATAATACGCTTCAAATGCACAAAAAAAATGAGTGTAAATGATAACATCCCTTAGATTGACCTAAGGAATAACCTAAAGGAGACATTATAAACAAGAAAAGTATTTATTGATTTGATGTAAATACGTATATCCCCAAATATAATAATTCGCGTCAAATGCGCGAAAAAGAAGTGTAAATGACAATATTTCCCTCAGGTTGACCTAAAGAAAGAACATAAAGGAGACATTATAATTAGTACACATGGCTAGAAGTCAAATAACCTACACCACATAAGACCTTTTATTGACTCTCTGTATTTATATTTTTATAATGGTAATTAGGAATTGAAAAATACCCAACATTAATACAAGTAATTAATATAACTTAAATAATTCCATATTGATCGGATCATGTTACCCAACAAAGCCATTATAGATGCTTAATACTTAACTAAGAGAGAAACAAACACCGACCAGCATAGAACAATTCAATTTATTTATTACAAACTAATTTATAGTTCTACTTAATGATAATTTAGGGTTTTTTAATCAAACCGGAGGTTCGATTCAACAGGATAAAGTGAGAATACTATTAATTCTCTTACATAGAGTAGGTTTACAAAGATTCAAGGCATATGTTAAATATTTTGATTTGTGTAATTTAATTAATCTAAAAGTTAAATTGATTTATAGCTTAAATTTGTTCATGAAAATCTTATTAAAATGTTTTAGAAAGATAACTTTTTAAATTTAGTTATATATAGTCATAAAAATATATAAATACTTATATAAGTTATTTTTTAAATTTAAGTAGGCATTATTAAGGAAGGTCATTTTGATGTCCAATTTCGAGTTCACTATTTGGCACCCCTATACTAATAACTAGTGTACAATATATCGTTTGGTAAAATGTATAAGAAAATAATATGTATATATATTATTTTTGTGTATTATTTATATTTTGTTTAATATACTTTTTTTTTTTTTGTTTATGTACAACTTATGCAAGCAATATTTAGATTGAGGTATGCATAACAACTAATACATAAAAATCTATTATTTGAGAATGTATGGGGTTTTAGTGTAGGAATTAGCATGGTCAAAGATATAATTGTCGCTCAAATTTATTTGTTACATTCTTTTCATCATATTTCAAGAGGGTATTTTTACAAATAAGTATTTTATTTTAGAAATTATGCAAAGCATATTACTTTTAATACATCAAATCAGACAATGCATAAAATAATTGATATTAGCTAAAAAGTTTATCGCTAATCGATTGTTATTTCACTTATCACTAACATAAAATTTGTCCTAATTCACCGCTAAATAAGATTAGTGTTTAGCTACAAAATTTGTTCGTAGCTCAATAAATCTCAGTTTTAATGTCAGCATTATTTATAGTATTATTTTTATACATCCTACGAAACGACGACCCAATAAATCTCATTTTTAATGTGTGTCTGTTGAGTAGCTCCTCATCATGAGAATTACACGTGCAGGCTATGTTCCCTTGTAGCTGCTGGGAAAGAGCAAGTTGTGGTAATCACCTGTAATTTACTTAATCTCTAAGGGCATTTTTAGCAACAGATATTTATAAAAACCCTTAGAGAGTTTGCTAATTTTCATTGTGCACATATCCCTCTCATACATATAATTAATTTGGATAATATATATGGAAGAAGCTATGAAAATGAAGAAGATTGTTATAGTTTTGGTGATTCTATGTGCAACTCTCCAAATTGGTTCATCTCTAATTGATGGTAATTAATTAATCCTTAATTATCCTTTCTATTATCATTTATGCATACTTTGTAGATGTTGTGTTTATTAATTCTATATGCTAATGAGTAATATAATTGTACACTATTAAGGTTATCCAATCGTGAATTCATGAAAAATTTATGTTACGGAATGTGATCTTTTCATTTATTTTTCACCGAATTAGCATACTGAGAAAATATATGATAGGAAATGAAAACAAATTCTCATTAAAATAGTGAAAAAAAATCCTATATTATTCGTATGAAAATATTACTTACTATTTTTTCTATTCATTTTCACAAGGCTAGCTAGGTCTTTTTCCTCTTTAATTTATTTTTAAAAGGTTGTGGGATAATTTTAAATTTAGATTTTTCATTTTAAATGTTTAAGGTGAAGCTCTTATTATTATAAAAAATGTCATGACATATTTAAAAGTATTTGGGAGTTGTGACAATAAATTAACTTGCTCCTTGTTAGAGTACCATTTTGCATGAGTTATTATTAGTTGTCAGCAAACTTTAGGCACCAAGTTCGCAAATGTCATTCAATGCTCCAACTCACAATTACCGTAGTTTTTAGTTTTTGCGTGAGTTAGCTGATTAAAAATAGTTGATAAATATTGATAATTAAAATTAATTTTATAAATAATTATGTATTTTTATTGATATAGAAATGTTGAGATTGATTAACTAGTTAGTGTTTTTGGTATAAACGTGTTTATAAGGACTTTTTTTATAAAAATGATTGAAACGTCCTTGAATCTATTTATCAATAATATAGATTTGAAAGTATTTTCATATAAAAAAAGGACAAATAATGAAAATATTATAAACACTTCTTTTTTGGTTACCAAATGCATACACACAAGAGTGATGATGGATCCTCACTTTTGGGGCGGAACTAGTAAGGATGTAGGGTTCAGTTGTATTCGACTTCTTCGTATGTTCATTTTGTTATATTATGAACTTTTTAATGCAAATTTTGATTCTGTCACTGCCTCAGTCTGTGATTTTCTAACTCATACCAGGATTATTACCAAATGGTAACTTTGAGCAAGGTCCAAAATCATCACAAATGAAGAATACAAGAGTAATAGACCCTCATGCTATACCTCATTGGGAACTCTCAGGTTATGTAGAGTACATAAAATCAGGACAAATGCAAGGTGACATGTTACTTCCAGTACCGCAAGGGGATTATGCTGTTAGGCTAGGTGAAGGTGCATCACTAAAAACCAAAGTCATAAGTGTCACAAAAGGAACATTTTACTCCCTATCTTTTGTGTTTGCTAGGACTTGTGCTCAAGAAGAGAGACTTAATGTGTCAGTTTCACCTAATAGTGAACCAAAAGATTGGGGAATGTTGCCATTACAAACAATGTATAGTAGTGATGGATGGGATACTTATTCATGGGGTTTTTTGGCTGAGGCTAATGAGATTGATATTGTGTTACATAATCCTATTGCTCATGAGAAGGACCCTGCTTGTGGACCACTTATTGATTTTGTTGCTCTCAAGGCTTTGAAAACAACACATAGACCAAAAGGTATAACTCCTCACATTCACCATATTGTCCATTTTATATGTGCGTCTTAATTTATGTGATATCATTCAAATTTAAAGAAGCAAACAACTTTTTTCATAAACCATAATTTTTTTCATATACTTAATCTGTCTCATTTTATATGAGTTAGTTTGACTTGAAATGGAGTTTAAAAAAGAAAAGAAGACTTTTAAAACTAGTGGTCTAAAATAAGTGACGTGTTTGTGTAGGTATAAATCATTTCATTAAGATAAAATAGATATTTTAAAGTTAAATTATTACGTAATTAATATAAAAATGTATTATTTCTTTTGGGACTAAATGAAAAGAAAAGTGAGTCAATCATATAAACTAGAATAGAGGGAGTACTACTTTTAATATTTTGAATGTTTCTTATGCTAACTTATACTCCCAAATATGTGTTTTTTATTTCAGAATTTTGTATCTAAATTTATGATCAAAATTAGAAATTTAGACTCCAAAAATACGAACATAAATTTGTTCACACTTTGTAGTCGGGTCCAACTTGTTTTAGACACATGTATATTTCAAGGTCTTTTGAAACTTGTGGTTCTAAATCTGTTATAACATTTATATCGATGGTAATCATTTAATGAATATATAGAAAGTTTAAGTTAAATTGTTTTCAAAATATAGAAAGATACTACTCTTTATTTGTACGAAACCTAGCTAGTACCATAATATGCACATCCACTTGTTATTTAATCTAGGTTATCTTTTAATACCTATTAAATAAAGTTGCCCATAACTACGATCAGATTGTGTAAATACTACGCATATCTCAGTGTACAGAACTTAAACTCTAGTTAATTTATGTGCAGACAACATGTTGAAGAATGGAAACTTTGAAGAGGGTCCATACATCTTCCCTAACACAAGTTGGGGTGTTCTAATTCCTCCCAACATAGAAGATGATCATTGTCCATTGCCTGGATGGATAGTTGAGTCTCTCAAGGCCGTAAAATACGTCGACGCCGATCACTTCACGGTTCCCGAGGGCAAGCGAGCCATCGAGCTAGTCGCGGGACGAGAAAGTGCAATAGCACAACAAGTGATCACTAAAACCGGAAGGATTTATGATCTCATATTCTCAGTTGGTGATGCTAACAATGCTTGTGAAGGGTCTATGGTTGTTGAGGCATTTGCTGGCAATGTTGCATTACAGTTTCAATATGTGTCTAAAGGCAAAGGTGGGTTCAAACGTGCTAAGCTTAGGTTTACAGCAATGTCTCAACGCACTAGGGTTAGGTTCTTGAGCTCCTATTATCATATGAAGAGTGACAACTCTGGCTCCTTGTGTGGTCCTGTCATCGATGATGTTAGGTTAGTCAGCGTTCGCAATCCACGTATCCCATAGGTCAATTTACTACGTTATATGTGTGCCCTCTTTGAAATCATCATCTATATTATAGTGCAATTGTTACTAAGCAAGAGATTTAAATTATTTGGTGTTTCAGCGTAACGTCTTACATGTACTTATCAAAATTTCAAGAAATCAAATGAAGTTATGTTAGTCTATTATTTCACGAGATACCTGTTACCTCCTACCAGCAAGGTAACTCTATCCACTCTATTAGCTAATTAATGTGAAATGGAATAAGGATAAGAAATGGACAAACAGATAGGTGAAAGAATATCTGAGCATATATTACTCAACATTCTAATACCATTGGTAAAAATTTGAGCATCCTGCATTCTGC
The DNA here is from genome assembly GCA_027705065.1 of Solanum peruvianum. Lineage (NCBI taxonomy): Eukaryota > Viridiplantae > Streptophyta > Magnoliopsida > Solanales > Solanaceae > Solanum > Solanum peruvianum. The sequence continues at coordinate 61,043,848 of JAKWJD010001766.1, read as the reverse complement.
ACCTCCAGCTACATTAGAATTAGATAGTATAACACAAGGTGATCTGTTAAGGAATTTGAGCATCAAATCTAAAACTTTGAGAGAACTAGTGTGGAGAAATTATATTCATGACAAACAGAAATATCATCATTTTATAGTTAAAAGTCCTTGTGAAAAGACACTTATAATTTTCAATAGCCTAAAACTTTAGGTCATTTGGTTGGTGGGAACAAGTTATCTCCCGGGATAAGTTATTCCACCATCCAAAGCAGCAAAAGTCGTATCTCCTGGTGACTTAAGAAAAAGGAGGTGTGGGGGTGATACCACTCGCACTTGGAATTCCTATAACAAAAGATTTATTATAGACGATACTGTAAATAGTACATCGGCTATTTATTTTCCCCTCAAAAGAATAGCTCCAAGTGGCTGATCTATTGTCTAGAGTCTACATTGTATGTTATAACACTGATAATTCAAATCATTGGGCAATAATATCATTATTCCTTATGCCCCCATCACATACAGTACACAAAAGGAAACGCTTACTATTAGTTCACGTAGGTGTGATTTGAATGAAATCAGTTGACAACATCGAGGACCAATTTGCGAGATTTCAGGACAGACCATCTCAGGCGACGGTAGTAAGCTGCTTGGAGAAGTGCAAGTGATAAGACGAATATCCATTTGAAACCCATCTGTAGGAATTACAATACCCAAGAGGTCAGTAAATTCATTTAATGGCACATTAAACTGTCAATGAGGATCCAATATCAGTTCAACATTCAAAATGCAGAGGTTGAATATAGTGACTATCATACTGCAAGAGAAGGACCAAATCGAAGATTACGACTTACCAGCTTTCTCTCTTCCATTTCTGGCTCAGCAGCCCATGACAAGAACGACACAACATCTTTTCCCATCTGCACAGTTAGAGAAAAATTACTTCTATCTCTTTATAGTGGATCAACACAGAAAGCAGAAAGAGAGCAAGACATATTACTTGTGCCTCAGTTGCAGGTATACCATCTTCATACTCAACAGCACCATCATTAAGCATTTTAGGCATTGCTATAGCTCCACCAGGGAAGTAAGGGTTATAGTGAAGACCTTCCCTAATCTACAATAAGAGTTGAGAAATTATTATGGTTCTCAGACTTTCAATAGAAAATTGTGATAACAACAAGCTAGTATCGAGATAATGTCACTCTTAGGTAACAACCAATTAAAAATGGAGCATATCTCTTCACAACTACATCTTCAGATGTACAATATTTTTCTGTTTGATGCTTCCCCTGTTCTAAACAAACAAAAGATGGTCACAAACCAAAAGAAGTCTGAGGGGCAGAAATTACCGAGACACCAGCAGGAGGGTCCCGGTAGCCAGTTAGAAGAGCGAAAACATAGTTTTGACCGTTATGCCGGGCCTGAAAGAAGAAAGAAAATCAGGCAATGCAGATAAAATATAGCTGATAGAAGAGGACCAAGGCAATACCTTAGTGATAAGACTTAGATCAGGAGGATAAGCCCCACCATTTGCAAACCTTGCAGCTGCTTCATTTGGGTAAGGCTGTGGAAAACGATCACTCAACTTCCCAGGGCGGGTGAACATCTCACCCTCATCATTAGGGCCATCAACCACCTCAATTTCTGCTGCCATGGCCTTAGTTTCTTCTTCAGTGTATGCAACACCAACAAGATCACGGTAGGAAATTAGCGACATTGAGTGGCAGGACGCACACACTTGCTGGTAAACCTGATGGCCTCGACGAATCCTGACAGGCAAATACAGGCGTTAAACTAAATGGGGTATCCATTTCATTGAAGACTCATGCTAAATTTAGTTTTGAATAAACAAAAGGTTGAAATGTTTTCTGTAGCCTCCAATGAACTTTAATTATCATGTGGCAGCATAGTATATACTCACGAAGCATGGTCATAAGAGCTGAGAATGCCTTCGTGAGGCCAAGGATAGCTCGGACACTCTAAGCCATGTTCGGCCTCATCAGAATAAGCAACTCCTGCAAAGCTAAGTAGCCCAGAGATTCCAGCACCAACCACTGCAAATGCTCTGAAAGACTTTAACCCAGCAGATCCAAAACCATCTGAGTCATGCTTTGAAACAAATAACAAAGTAATTTAATCAGTTGTAAATTATTCCATGATCATATAATTTATTGACCATACAACACTAATGTAAAGGATTCAACAGAACACACTTAGTGATAAAAACTTTAATTGCTCAGAGTCATTAGCATATGTTCATTTAACACCAAAAAGAAAGAAGAAAAGGCAATTTTGCATAGTTTACATCCTCATAGATATATGAATGACACACTCAATTATATTCACCAAAGAAATATGGGATCTGAAGAATCAAATCATGTAAACCAAACTGGGCACAACAATAAGTCTCAAGCGATTCACAAAACTGATAATGAAATTTGTGATGTCTACTTACACGGTTGAACCATCTACCACTATGCATTGCTTTTTACTCTTTCTGAAATGGTTAGGATTGTATTCAAAACAGCAGTAAGAGTGTGCTGGGAACTCTGCACAATGTGGAAAGTATAATGATACAAAAGTACATCACATACTTAAACATGTAGGGATTCCAGTAGTTCTATTAAAACAAAAAGTTGTTAGCATTTATCTTCTGGATGGAACTGTATTTGTCTTCGAAACATCTCAAGTTCCTCTTCACCACTCTTATTTAATATTTCTTGTGAAACTAATGATGTCCAGATTGTAGGACAAATAGTTACTAGTCTCTGCCAGGGGTAAATGCAGCGCTGGCTTCACGTTTATTCTTATGGCAGAACCACCACAAGAAAATGGAAATCAAGTTCTTTAGTTTCATTTTGAGATATTGAAACATGGTCAAGTAGCTCTTCTACCAAGCATCGAGATCCATCATTGCTTTCTCTAGCTAACTATAGGATTACAGGAAATATCTTGTAGTATCCGTAGTGTTAGTTTGGCTGCATATTAAGCACTCAAAAAGAACCAGGTTCTTTGAACAACTATGTGAGAAGGTTGTTTGCAGAAAGTATATCAATACAAGTATTTAATCTGGAAAACTCACTTCCCTTAGGAGTCAAAAACCATGATCCAACTCTCCACTATCCTTTCAGGTTTGCAACTGCCCTTCTAGTTAAGCTTCTTTTATGATACCAGCAGAATCCAAGTAATATTTGATAGTACAAAATTAATTATCAAGGACACCAGAAGAGCTAATGTACTACAAATATAAGCATGATGAAATCACATGCCACAGTAAACTAGAAGTTTATTAATATGAAATTCATGTCATAGTAAACCTGAAGCTTACTAAAAGAAATTGCACATATAATGGTAAACTTTCACTAGAACCTTTCTTTTACCTAGACATTCAAGGGGAGTGTTGTAAAATAAGGGTGGATGTCCATGTATGCGACCCACCCATTTATGGCCTATTTTCACTTACCCGATCAATCTCTTTATTGGTGGCCAAGAAACAAGTTTGTTTCTTTCACTTTGGCTATAAATAGCCTTTTCAAACAAACAAAAGAAAAACAAGAACAGATTGTTCTCTAACTCACTCAACTTTTTGTTAATTTAGTTTATCACTATCATTTGTTGGTATTAAAATAAATACAGAAGTGATAAACTAAAATAACAAGAAGGAGAGAGGGAGAGAACTGTTCTTAACAAAAGGGGGAGAGAGTAAGTGAAAAAGTTGTTCTTGTATATCTTTTGTTCGTTTGAAAAGGCTATTTATAGCCAAAGTGAAACCAAGAAGTAAACATTAGTAGGTCCCATGAGCATCCATATCTTTTACAACACTCTCCCTTGGATGTTCATGTAAAGAAAAGTTCTAGTGAAAGGACAAATATATATAGTTATACTTAATACGCATAGTTTGCTACCTCACTAAATATCATACCAAGAAAACCCAAAGGCATAAAACCTTGGTTAAGAAAAAAAAGAATACAATGCGTATTGTACTACCCCGAATAACGACCACAATACAGTTGGTTAAGTCTTCGCATCCCAATCTTGTGTACCATCTTTACAAAAGTTGAAGTTGATAAGGATTGGTGAATATATCCACTGGATTATTACTTGAACGGAAATGTTGCACATCAACATCACTGTTCTTCTGGAGATCATGTCTGAAGAATTATTTTGGTGAAATATATTTTGTTCTATCTCCTTTTATGAACCCTCATTTTACTTGGGTTATGTCTACAACATTGTCTTCTAGTAAGATTGTGGACACCTTAATATCATACTCCAGACTACATTTTTCTTTGATGAAATGTATTACTAATCTCAACTATACACATTCGCTGCTTGTTTTATGAATAGCTATTATCTCAGCAAGATTTAGAGAAGTGGCAACAATAGCCTGCTCCGTTGATATAGCAGTTCCCCTATATGTGAACGTAAGGTCCAAAAGATCATCCATTTACAGAAAATAGCAAATCAAATGCCGAACGTGTTTACTGATTTGAAAAGGATAACTAAGTCACATATTCAAGCAAAGAATTGCCTATCCAAATTGACGTTCCAACAGTTTCATCCATCTACTAGTGTGAGATCTTCTGAATCTTCAACACATTTGAAGTGTGGTACACCATTGGGTTCAAAGGATAAAAAACCTAGAAAAAGAAGTGCGAAAAATGATCATATGACACCATAAAAAATCTCATAAAGAGATTCAAGATTTGATTAATCTTGATATTCCTAAAGAAATCAAGGAACTTGAGACTGAAGTGAATAAAGAATTATCAATAAGTTTAACTGGTGATTGGATAGAACTAAATCGATTGAAAATTATGGTGGATAATGTTTTTGCATATAATGTTGCACTAAATAATATGCAAGACATTAAGGATCTTGAACCTCTATTTGTCGAAGAATGCTGAAATAGATGTGATTGGCTAAAATGGCAAGAGGCAATTCAATTAGAGTTGAACTCACTTGCTAAATGTAAGATTTTGGGACCAGTAGTCCAAACACCTAATAATGTAAAATCAGTTGGCTATAAATAGGTCCTCAAGCGAAAAAGAAATGAGAAATATAAAATTGTAAGATACAAGGCATGCCTTGTTACGCAAGGATTCTTTCAAAGACTCAGTGTCATATTCACCAATTATGGATACAATAACTTTTGGATATCTCATCAATTTAGTTCTACATGAAAAGCTTGAAATAAACCTAATGGATGTGGTTACAGCTTCATAATGAAATTTATATTAAAATCCTAAAAGGATTAAAAATTCCTAAAGCATATAGTTCAAAGTCTCAAGAAATACTCAATCAGATTACAAAATTCATTATACAGTTATAATCGCCTCAGTCCGTAATTGATAAAAGAAGGTTATATAAATGGTATCATTTGTCCTTATATTTTTATCAAGAAAAGAACATTAGAATTTGTTAGGAGTACTTTTTATTTATATTGATGACCAATCTCATTGGAACTCAAAAGAGGTCCAAAAAGCAATTGAGTATCTAAAGAAAGAATTTCATATATTTTGGAAATAAAAAACTTAGCATCGGTCAGCATATTGAAAATTTAGCACACGGGGTCTTTATCCATCAATTTGTCTATACTAAGAAAATTTTAAAACGATTTTACATCGACAAGACACATCCTTTAAGTACTCCAATTGTTGTCTGTTGTTCCATCACTTGAAGTAAAGATCCGGTTCAACCTCAAGAAGAGAATAAGGAACCTCTTGGTCCTTTAGTACCACGTCTTAGTGCAATTGGTGGACTTACGTCTCTTCCTAATGCTACAATACTTGACATGGCGTTTATGTTAATCTATTAACAGGATATAGTTCTTACCCTACACGGAGACATTGGAACAAATTATGGGTGGGAGGAGGGTTTGGGAAAGAGGGAGCCTTAGGTAAAGAAGGGAAAGGGGCCCACCAATAAGGTGTAAAGCCCAAGGGCCTCAATGCCTTATAAGGTGTGTGGGGCCATGTGCCTTCCTTTTGATGTTTATTTCACATCTGTTAAGGGACAGAAGACAAGGTCGGGGGGGCTGCACCTTTGCCCCTTTGGTTTCTTTAACAATTTGTTTGCCCTTTTGGCAAAAATATTTGTCCTTTAGGCTCTAGACTCATCAATCAACTACATCTCAATCACAAACTACTTAAATTGTCTATATGAACCCTCTATATACATTGCACCCTATTCCCAACAGTGACAAATAGCTTGACAATTGACATATACCGCAAATTCTAAATCTCCCCGTATTCCTATACTAGTATACAAGCTTGTAAATGGGGAGGATAGGATATACGGAGACCTTACGCCTACTTCATACGGATAGAGAGGTTGTCCTTGATAACCCTCGGCTTGGATAAAGCATTTCTAATGTAAGTGTGACAACAACAAAATCTTAATCCCACCTAATTGATTCCCTTATATGATCCTTTGTTTCCTCTGAGTTGTAGCATTTAACTGTGGGGCATATATAAAAATACCTTAAAGGTGGAAGTCTTAAGCACAGTGCTGGCATTTGAAAGCTTGTTTTCGTCTCTGTGAGCTGCTCTCGCGATGAAACGATTAATTCTTCCAAACCCTGAATTTATAAACAAACAAAAAACAAACTTTACAGTTTCAGGTGTAAATGATGAGCAAAATTTGATAAAACTAATAAAAATGTAAAGGAAATCCATGAATAGTTATGAGTTTATACCATCGAGCCCTATCCTGATCTTCTTTCCGAAACCTGTTTTATTAAAATCATAAGAATTAGCTAATTTTCTACTCAATCAATCAACAAAAATTTAATCCCAAACTAGTTGAGATCTCTATGAATACAATCCAAATCCATATATGATAAAAAGGACGTACTCATTATCTAACGAGACTGTGAGAGAGGACACTATGCAGAGGAAAATGGTGTAGCGTTGCAATGGCTGCACTGCGTGTTTTAGGAGAAGAAATTGTGGTGGGAGAGGGAGAAGCGCGTGTGGCTCAGAGCATCTTGAGAATAAAAAAATCAGGAATTTGTCCAGTCATCGTCCTGGGCGGCCTAGCTCCAGTCAAATTCGGGTTTATTTTAGTTAGATATACTTTTTTTGGCACCCGTTTATGTGTTATATCATAATCTTAAAAGGAAAAATACTATGAAAAACATGTTAACTTTAGTCGAAATGATTGTTACCATGCTAAATTTTATGGAATATCTTTTATTATTGTATTATTTAATAATATATTCTAAAGATATATATGTGTCAACTTAAATACGTTACTATTTATAATGATGCATTATTTATGATATTCACGTGAGAATATATATATTTTTAAAATACATTATTAAATAGTGTAAAGTAAAGGTCCTTTCCAAAGTTCGATTTTGTTACAACTATTGCAGTCAAAGTTCGAATATACTTCAAAAAAAATTTCCAATCTAAAAAATAACCTTATTAAAAAATGCTAGATTATAACCAAGTTATTATAACGCAAGACAACAGACTAATATTTTATCTCTAAGGTAATTTTTTCATGCGGTATTAGATGAGATCTCAGTAGAGTTTTCGAAAAACATATGCAGGGCAAATTTAATTTGGAGTGGTTGGTTGATTGTTTTAATAATAACAATAATAATAATAATAATGTCATCTTTAAGATAACGAAGATGTGTGAAGAGTAAAGGTAGAGTATGATAATTTTGTTGTATAAGCATAATTGTGATATTCAAAATTGCAAACAATTGTAAGGATAGGAAATTGCTAAGTTATATTATGAAAGTGTGGGGTTGGGAGTGGAGGAGGTGAGTGTAAGGATGGGTGTGTTAATTTTTTGGAATCGTTTTGGATTCTTGTCGGGGTCGATCTACCACATTAAAAGCTATATACTTTGTGCGGTGACTCGTGGAGCAATATAAGGAGATGGAGAGAGATTTATATGATGTTTACTGATCTAGAAAAGGTTTGCCAATAAAGTTTTGAGGGAGATTTTATGGAGACGCTAGGAAGTTAGATGTATACATTCGACTTAATTGATGACATATATGATGAAGTCAAAACTAGGATAGGGACAGAAGAAAGATACAACACTTCTAGTCATAAGGTGGTTGCATCAGGAATCAATTCGTGTCCTATCTGTTTTCACCGCTCTGGATTGTTGTGTGATAGTAGGTACCATCAAAAGTTAAAAGGTAAGTTTTATATGATCGTGACTAGACTAACTATTGTATAAGGTAGAGCATTGACCGGTCAAGATTTCTCGTCTTTAAAAGATGAAAATTATGGTTATGAGTATGTTAAAATAAATGTGTGTGTATACTATGAGCAATAAGATTATGAATGAAGATAATCAAAACAAACTAGGAGTGACTTCTATAGTGGACAAATGAGAAAAGTGAGACTGAGATAGTTTGAACATGTAAAAAAGAATGTATAGATTCTTAGTTAGTAGGTGTGAGCGGTGACAATGACAGCATTATCAGAGGTAGAGGGATGTCAAAAAGTATTGGGAGGGGGGGGGTGATTATACATGGCATGGAGCATCTTAAACTTACCAAGGACACAACCTTAAATATGAGAGTCTGGAGGTCGTGAATTAAGGTAAAAGGTTAGTTTGGTTGGTAGTTGAACGTTCTCTCATTTGGTTGGTACAATTCGTGTAATTCTTTATTCTTTGATTCGGTTGTCATTAATGATTGACTATAAAGACGAGTTTTAGTGATTCTTCACATATTATTTACTTTTTTTATTGAATGTGAGCTAAAATGATGAATCTATATATATATATAAATCTGGATATGAAAGTGCTGATGTGACACCCCTCATAAGCCAGCATTAGAATTTATATATTTTATCTTTTTTTAAAGAATTTTTTTCTCTTAATTTTATCTTGATATATTAGTTAAATTAAATAAATATCCTCTATTCATTATTTTTCTTTAAACCTCCATTAATACCTTTATTATTTTAGGTATATATAAGTTACAATTTATCCCTTTAAATATTTAAACCTTTACCTATTCCTTCTTAAAAGTATTACTAATTTATAATTAAGACACTAATGACCAATATAAGTTACAATTGTAGGTATTGATTACTCCATTACTCTTTTAATTTATTTATTCAATAGTTAAGAATTTATGGATTACTATAAATACTAAAATCATGTCATCTTCACCAATGCAAGAATTTTTTATTTTATTTTTCCTTTCTTCATCATATGTATACTAAAGTACATCACTTTGGTTATTTCTAATTTTATAATATATAGTTTATTTGTTACTAACTTTTACAATGTGGAAGATAAGATGAGCATTTGACAATTTTGGAAATCCAAATTCAATGAGAACAATATCTAATTTGAGTTACCAAGGTACATCGCTTTGATTATGTCTAATTTTTTTTTATATATATATATATATATATATATATATATTCTTTGTGACTAACTTCTATTGTTAACACTTAACAGTGTGGACGAGTAGACGAGTATATGACAATTTTGGAAATTCAAATTCAATTTTGATGAGTACAATATTTCACTCATGTTACTCTTTTTATTTCAGTTTGTTTGATGTCTTTTATTTACAATATTTTTTTTGTTCTTTTTTTTTTGTTTTTATTGCTTTTTTCCTCATTGTTGATGATTTTAGTGTGCTTATTATTTTGCGCATTTTTTTTTTAAATAATCTTTATTATTTATAATGGAAGACAAGATGAACATATGACAATATTTAAGTTTAACTTTCATAAACTCACAAGGAAAAGGAACCCTACATTAATGTTTATGTCCATTAATCTTCAAATGGTGTAGTGAACATTGAGAGTGTGTACAAATTGAATAATTAGAGGCTAGGATAATTTTCTTTAGTATTCCTACAAAGATTATTTTGTTTATTTGTTTAATTTTAATTTATTTTAATTTTCTTTGGTACTCCAACGAGGATTCTTTGATTAATTTATCTAATTATAATTTATACCTACACTAAATAATATTATTGAAATTTCAGGTATATTAATTTTAACTTTGAAGACATGAATCGTTTTGTTTATTATCTTTTAAGGTTTTTTTAATGGTTTCAACATTGTATATATTTTATTTTGAATAATGAAACCAATTTTGAGGATTAGGAAATTTCACAATTTTTGTTTATGTTTACCTTTTAGAATAATTTAGAAATTGTAACTAAAATATAGGTAAGTTTAAAGTTGTATTTTAGTTAATACATATATATAATTTGGGTTTAATTTATTTGAATACTTTATATTATTTACGTAATTGAGATTATTTACCTTTCAATCTATTCATTTTTATATAAATAATAGGCAGTATATTATAATCGTAGTAAAATTAGTCAAGATAGAAAATGATTTACAAACATTTCATAATTTAAGATTAGTGAAAGATGAAAAAAAATTCATTATTAAAGGAAAGTAAAATACTTTTGAAGGAAAAGAATAGATGTTAGAAAAAAAACTATATTTACATTAAGCTTATTATATTATTAAATTAAATTTAAATTTCATAAAGAGTTCAACTTATTACATTAAATTTACTTTTCTTATTAAAATAAAGAGAATAAATTTAGGATTTTTTTTTTTAATTTAGAAAATTTTTAAGCGATTTCAAATTACAAAAGATATATAATTTAAGTACTAATAATAAACTTAATTAAGACTTAAAATTTGATATATTTAGATTAAAGACTATAAAGAATCTTTAGAAATATATTTAGTAATCAACTATTCAAAAAATTAATTATTTAACAAATTTAACGAGTAACTTTTTATCGCGCAAAGCGCGGCTAAGTTCACTAGTTTACACAATAATATGTGTTTTTTTGGAGTCCGAAGGCTAAAGGGCAAAAAAAATTGACAAAAATTTCAAGATGGTATATCAAAAAAAATTCTAACCAAAACGGTAAAATTGTTACTGACTTAACGATTTATTTTAACGGCATTAAGAAAAATCGCTGCCCTGACAACGATTTGTTAAAAAAAAAAAAACTTTTCCAATTTAATTTTTTTTTAAAGAAAAAAATAACAAAACTCACTGTCAAGGCAGCGATTTCAGAAAAAATAATAAAAATTGTGCAATATCGCTCCTAGAGCAGCGACTTTGCTTCGTTAATATAAATCGCTACATCAGTAGCAATTTTATCGTTTTGATTAGAAATTGTTTTGATATATCTTTTTGAAATTTTTTTTTGCCCTTTAGGCTCCGGACTCTCCTAACAAATAAATGAGTTTTGAGCAAAACATAGTGATTTGGACATTGAAGGATATGCATTGAAATCAAATATGAGATTCAAGGATACATACATGAAATGAAAGAGAACGGACCAAGCACAAACTTTGTAATAATGATTGAATACAATTTTCAGTATTAATTTAAAGTTAAGTGTTTATATATGAAATCTGCGCAAAATCTTAATTTCAAATTATAAATTATCCAAAAGATAGAATTTCATGATTTCAATCTTCTTTTATTTATAAAAAGACATATTTTATATTTTGTAAAAGAAAAATTCATGGTGGAATGAGGAGATCGTATGTATTATATTGAAGGATTATATTAAAGAATAACTAGTCAACGACTATATAATAACTTTGCCTATTGAATCTTTATAAATTATTTGTATTGTAATAATACGAAATTAGGGATAATGTCCAAGTACCCCCTCAACCTATGCCCGAAATCTCAGAGACACACTTATACTATACTAAGGTCCTATTACCCCACTGAACTTATTTTATTAATAATTTTTTACCCCTTTTTAGCTTACGTGACACTATCTTGTGGGCCCAACGATGATTGACTTTTTTTTTCGAACTAGTGCCACGTAGGCTAAAAAGGGGTAGAAAATTACATATAAAATAAGTTCAGGGGGGTAATAGGACCTTAGTATAGTATAAGTGTGTCTCTGAGATTTCGGACATAGGTTGAGGGGGTACTTGGGTATTTTCCCTACGAAATTACAAACTTTTAGGTATAAAAAGAACATAAAAAAATATTTTATTAATGCAATAACTTTAAAATATTTGAATGTTTCTTTTTATGAATCATAATAACTCATTTGATTAAAAAAAGAATAACTTTCACATATAACAAATACAAAATTCATATTTGTATGTTATAACAAAGTTTGTATAGTTGTGTTTCAAAGCAAACATAAATATGTTTTAATTCGCTATACTGATACAAAGAAACCAATTGTATAATTCGCTATACATATACAAAAAAAAAATTGTATACAAATAAATTATAAAATTTGTGTATATATAAAACGAGAAAGAGAGAAAGACAAAAGAAAATTAGGCAGGAGAATATTTATATTATATAATTATTAAGTGTATAGGACGAATATATATGTATTTGCATGTGTATATGCAATTTATAAATTTCGTTTCTGTTTGTATAAACGATAGAGGCAAGGGTGACGAGCGAGATTTGGGAGAAGGGAATGGAAATATATGTATATTAATAATTTTTTCTCGCTTTACACAAATACAAACGCATTTTATATATTTGTGTTTGTATAAATGTGAGAGGGAGCAAGCGAGAGAGGAAGAGTGGCGAGCGAGAATTTGAAAGATAGAGGTGACTAATAAATAATTTCCTACACAACACATTAAATCAAAATATAATTATAATATTTAATTTAATTTATTAATTTGTCATTACATACAATTTTCCCATATAAAACTCGTATAACAGTTGAAAGAACTTTAAATAATTTTTAATAATTTATATTACTCTTATTATATTTATACATACAAAAAATGTAATTGTGGATCCAAATTAATCCACCTCATCAAAAAGCTCAAATGTTTGAACTACCCATAGAACTACGTGGTGTCTTCACAACCAATCCTTTCCTGCTCTACGTTAACTTACGCTTGCTGCGTTTTGCCCTTAACTTCCTCATGAAAAGTGAACAAACTGTTCTCCCTTTCGCTAATTCTAATCACCCGGCTCACGTTAGTGAACGCCCCTCATTATACAAAGTACCAGAAGTTAGAACCCATTTATGGCGGGAAACCCCATAACCGTTTAAATAAATTCTCTTTTTCTTCATTTCTCTGTAAAATCATCTATGGCTTCTGGGGCGAACTCTTTGATGTGGTTCAGGAAGGGTTTGAGACTCCATGATAATCCAGCTTTGGAATATGCAGCTAAAGGATCGAAGTTTTTGTACCCTGTTTTCGTGATTGATCCACACTATATGGACCCTGATCCGACTGCATTTTCTCTAGGTTCATCTAAAGCCGGGTTGAACCGGATACAGTTTTTGCTTGAAAGCCTTGCTGATCTCGATTTGAGTCTTAAGAAGGTTGGTTCACGTTTGTTGGTGCTCAAGGGTGACCCTGGTGAGGTCTTGATTCGCTGCTTGAAGGAGGTAATCACTGTTAGTATTCAAGTAATAACTAAGAAGAGTTGGAGTGTAGAGTTGGGTTCAGTATTTAGAATGCATGTAGTATTATCTTTTGTGTTTTAGATAAATGTATATAGTTGAGTATCGGGTTTCTCCATGAAAAAAATGAACTCGTGTATTGGATATTAAAGGTTTTTGGCCATCAAAAAGATTCACTTTTTTCCGTAATTGAGACCAGCATGTTTGGCCATAAAATTTTGGAATTCAACTTGAACTTGAATTTCAGAATTTGAAAAACAATAAAAAGGTGTTTTCACTCCAAGTTACTCACATAAAGTCCGGATTTGCAAATATCATTTTTTCACTTTGGAAACAAAAAGTACTTTTTTTTTTCAAACTTCACTATGAAACATGGCCAAACGTCCACACTTATTAAGGAACCTATCATGAAATAACTAGTGTAGCTTAGTTTCCAGCAAGTTGTTGTCGGTGTTGGATATGGTCATATGGACATGATTGTGCAGATGAAGCACCTATGTGACAGTTACAGTTCAATTTAGTTATCAACAAATGGAATAGAAGTTGATTAACTTACGTACAAGAAAAATGATTTCTTAAGTTTATGAGCTATCAAAATGTGTTATTGCCACGTGATTCAGGGTTTATGATTGATTTTGCTTGCTGAAAGTGTTGTATGTGGTGGTTTCCATGCTGTTTGCTAATATTGGAGCAATCATTTAAGGTTCAAATTTGAATATGTTTGTCATTGAATTTTACATATTATGTTGGGTATGACAGTTTAGATCATCTAACAAATTGTAAAGTTTTTGGTGTTCTAGTGATGCAGTTAGCCCTTTTAAGCTCTCTGGTCCATATCTGGCTATGGCTGAGCTAATAGATCTACTTATACGCCGTTATTTAGTTATCAATTGATCAATATTACTTAAGAAAGTTCAGTCATGCTTGTGCTTTGAGTCTTGGAAAATCATGAAACTTAGAAACTAGAGTCAAGCTATTGATTGATCCGCACTATATGCTGTGAAAGACGATCCGTTCCTTTTATGGTTTTCTTTTCCTCTTTTAAGTTTCAACTTGCGTCTGTCCAATGTAACTTTGTACTAACATTGTTCTTTTATTTTGAGAACCAATTCATTTATTTGCGATTGATTTGCATAACTTCACATAACTTTCAGTGGAGCATAGGCAAACTTTGCTTTGAGTACGACATAGAGCCCTACTATCAAGCTTTAGATGAAAAAGTCAAGGTAAAATTTCATTTCCATCTGAGGAAAAGATTTGAGTACTTAATGGGAGCTTAAGGCAGATCCTGTATGGTGTTTCTTGGTTGGTTAGATAAGTTCTATACTAAGAAGTCGTTTTTTTCACATTCCGAATGATTCGGTGCTTGTCTAAAGAACAATTATATTTGCTCCACAGGGCTATGTTTCTGGAACTGGTGTAGAGATTTTCTCTCCTGTGAGCCATACCCTCTACAATCCTGCCGATATAATACATAAGGTAAGTGCATTAACCTATGAGTTAAAAACTAGGTTCGAAAATCTCAGAGGATCAGTTTGTTTCTTCTACAATGAGAAAAAAAATGTTTAAGGAGAATAGGGTAGTCTTCTGTTTTATTTTTGAAGAAATATTCTATATTGAATAATTTGTATTTGAATGTCTGCAAAGAATGGTGGATCCCCACCTCTGAGTTATCAGTCTTTCCTCAAGCTGGCTGGGCAACCATCTTGGGCAACAACCCCTCTTTCAACGACCATATCTTCACTTCCTCCTATTGGAAATACTGGAAGTTTTGCAGTCTCAGAAGTTCCAACTGTCAGAGAACTTGGTTATGAAGATTTAGCAGAGGTATGATATTACTGGATTTCCAATGAAGTCCTTCAGGTGACGTCTTACAAGAAATTTCGGATGCAGGACGAAAGGACTCCTTTTAAAGGTGGAGAATCAGAAGCACTGAAGAGGTTGAGAGAATCAATTGCTAACAAGGTGTCTTTTAATGTTTGCTGTACAAGCTTTACCCATCTTATAGAATAACATTAATATTTTCTTTTTCTGGTACATTGTCTTTGGCTTTTTTTACCATTTTTCTAATAAAATGAACTGCTCGTTTTCTTACAGGAATGGGTTGCAAATTTTGAGAAACCCAAGGGTAATCCATCTGCATTTCTAAAACCAGCAACAACTGTTTTATCACCCTACTTAAAGGTGAGCGGTTTATTGGACGGATGAGTTAGTAGTTATTGTTCTGAAATATTCTGATCTCTTACCCCTCCAATTCTTTTGGAAGTTTGGTTGTCTCTCTTCCAGGTACTTCTACCAGTGCATTCAGGACATTCTGAAATGCTCTAAAAAGCATACTTCTCCACCTGTTTCTCTTCTTGGACAGGTCAGTTTACTTGTTGTTTGATGTTCAGAGCTCAACAGTCAGCACCCAAGTGACTTGCAATTTCAACTACTGCAGTTGTTATGGCGCGACTTTTTCTACACAGCTGCCTTTGGGACTCCTAATTTTGATCAGATGAAGGGTAACAGAATATGCAAACAGGTGATGAGAGCAATCTTCTTCATTGATTTGGATCATGTTCCTCAGTTCCATTTCTTTGTGCTTTTGCTTTTTCCTCTATTTGATGCTAGGTTACTTCTTATCATTGTCTTTATGAGTTCTTGTTGGGTATCATCTCTTGTATGAAGTGTCATAACACTTGTTCAAATGGCGGTGGACTAGAACTTCTGGATGTATCAACAACTCAAAATCATGCAGAGGACTTGATAGGAAATTCTATCGTCTTGTTTATCTGATCTAAAAATTTAGTTTATCTGGAAATTATGAGTGAACTGAGGACACTCACACAAGCACTTGTTTCTCAACTCTAAACTTCCCAGAACTATCTGTAGGATGTTACCTTGTCCAATTTTTCCTTCCGCTCTTTGTTTGGTTCCTTTGATGTCCTTGACCCTCCTTTACCAAAAAAATTATTTAGTATACCATCATTAAGTCATCATTTTACATAATGTCATATTGTGCTATGGAAACTACTCGATGACTGCACTTATTGTCCTCGATAGCACATGTGTTACATCTTTTATGGAAAGTGGAAGCTAGATGATTCTGTCGATGAAAGCCTTATAATTTGTCTTTTATATGAGTCTACATAATTTTCTGGTCGCCTAATCTTTTAGTTATTGTCTATATTTATTAAACAACTTCTCATGTAACAATTGAAATTTTACTATATATGAGTTATCTCATTCGGACCTGAGTTTTTCCTTGTTCAATTATTATCTGTCTAACTTCCAACAGATACCTTGGAAGAATGATGATGCATTGCTAGCTGCTTGGAGAGATTCCAGGACAGGGTTTCCTTGGATTGATGCCATAATGGTCCAGGTTAAATTGCCGGAGCTTACTATCACTGTGTATACTTGAGAGATACTTATTGGTGTATTTTTGTTTGATTTGAGATTCATTAGGGTATCTGATCTATTTTCTCAATGTTTCAGCTTCGAAAGTGGGGTTGGATCCATCATCTTGCTCGACACAGTGTAGCATGCTTTCTAACTCGTGGGGATCTGGTTAGTCACTTAAAGACTTGGATAAATTTTTTTTTAATTTTTGAATAATTTCGCATTTTTTAATGGTTATTGTTGTGTGGATAGTTTGTGCATTGGGAGAGAGGACGTCATGTTTTTGAAAGACTGCTTATTGACTCTGATTGGGCAATCAACAACGGAAACTGGTTGTGGCTATCATGCTCTTCATTTTTCTACCAGGTAAATGTTAATCATAATTATGTTGTTTATGGGGAGCTCTATCCAAAGATCACATTGTAGGAAATTAAGCTGTTGAATGAAACATTGGTCTTTTATTTGTTCCAATATAAAAACTTCAAAAATAATTAGGTGATACTAAATACTTCTCCCTAGAAGTGCTCTTAGTTTACATTTTTCCATGTCTCAATCAGTTGTCCTGGATCGCCTACAAAATTCTGATTGTTGGTGTTCTCCATTTACAGTATAATCGGATTTATTCACCAATCTCATTTGGAAAAAAATATGATCCTGCCGGGAACTATATCAGGCATTTTCTTCCTGTTTTAAAAGGTATGCTAATGAACCAATTCTCTTATTGATGCAATGGTTTTCCTACATTCTCTTTTATTGTTGAATCTAAATTCAATGACAGATATGCCTAAGGAGTATATATATGAGCCTTGGACTGCTCCTATAAGTGTCCAACGTAAAGCAAAATGCATCATTGGCGTAGATTATCCCAAACCAGGTCAGTCGTTTTTGTTACTTGCAGTAAGGCTTTCTATTTAACACTCACACTTGTTATGTTCTATGCCTTATATATTTACATATTATTTGCATGCATATGCTCTTTCTTGTGGTACTCAGTTTTTGTATTCTTCAGAAACATGCATTTTAGTTCAGCAACATAGACTGGACTCTTTATCTCTTTCATTTTGGGAATTCAGAAATGCCTAAAACAATAGTATAGTCCAAAAGCTCCACTTTGTAGTAATTGATTCATTATTAGTTGATACGCTGGAAATTATTGGTGTCGAGATCTTGGATGAAGTTCAATCCAGCTAGTTCGTGTGATAGATTTTGCTCAATCTGTTACGTATCTTTGGTTCCTGCCGTCATGCCATGTGATATTCTCATGCTATATTTACATTTCTTAATAGATGGATCTCTAGCTTTATCCTCTCTGTATGAACGAATGATAGCATCTGTAAATGTGCATATATTGATTCGGTGTTTCTTTGTATCAGTTGTTTCCCATGATTCTGCAAGCAAAGAATGTAAGATGAGACTTGGTGAAGCATATGCATTGAACAAGAAGCTGAATGGCTTGGTCAGTGAGGACGACTTGAACGAGTTAAGGAGAAAAGCAGACAATGAATCTACAACTCTGGATTCTGTTTCCAGGAAGAAAAAACAGAAGTTAATT
Organism: Solanum peruvianum; assembly: GCA_027705065.1. Classification (NCBI taxonomy): domain Eukaryota; kingdom Viridiplantae; phylum Streptophyta; class Magnoliopsida; order Solanales; family Solanaceae; genus Solanum; species Solanum peruvianum. The sequence goes on along the minus strand of JAKWJD010001766.1, from coordinate 61,025,543 downwards.
GATTAGGACTACGCCATTGAAACCATAGGTGTATACACGATCGGCAGCTAGGCAACCAGTATTTGTAGGAGCTACGAAAGAACATTCTCCTCCAACGACATCTCCTTTAAAATGATGCCACTGGTGATGCCTTGGCCCTTAGGTCCCTTAACTGAATAGTGTTAAAATGTAGGAATCCTATCCTAGTATCATGTGTGTGCCAGGATTCAGGAGATTAGAGTTTACATACTGAGAGAAGGAGAATGAGTGTGTGTGTGTGTGTGTCAAAATAGAGAAGCACAAATCTGGTATGTTTTGATATTTAAGTGAATAAGATCATTAAGATATTTAGCTCTTCTTTAATAGTGACAACCTAAAAAGAAGAATGTGATGTATCCCTGTTGTTCTTTGACGATGTCCTACTCACAATACATGATACGTTTTAGATCCCTCCTTCCCTTGATTATGTTTTGATAGCTTTAGGAAATGAGTCCTTTTCATTGTCTTCCATTCTTTTTTGTTGGAAGATATTGTGAAATACGACGTGTTTCATATGAATTTATTATTTATGACGATCTTAGTATTAAACATACATCATAAGTTATTCATATCCGAAAAAATTAGATGTTTTCTATTTATGAAGATTAACATTGATGAAATTAAGGATATTGCAAAGATAGGTTTATAATTAAACTTTTGATATGTTCGTCGCTAAGATTTCAGAATTACTCAATTTAAATTTTCTTTCTTGTTTTTATAGTTTACGTCAGTGAGCTATAGGCTAGAATAGCCAAATGGACCTCAAAGTATAGAGCTCACGTAACATTACACATCCTTTCTCTCAATTTGCGTGACAACTTTTGAAATTATTTAGTGATAAATTTTTTATTTATTTCAAATTATTAATTATTGTGTTGTATAGTATTTTTCATATAGTTTACAAACATAGAAATTTCATTTTAAAAAATAAAAAAATTTCATGAATAATATTTGATAATGTTTTTTTTATGTTTGAATTTTTTATATCTATAAAAATTAAAAAATTAGTGCGAGTACACGCTTGGCCCTTGAGAGAAATTCGATACGAGCGAGTCAACCTTGGCCGAAGCCGCCGGCCAGTGGCACCCTTATTTGCCATTTCATTTCCACAAAAAAGAGAAGATACAGAGCGTTGATAAGAACAAGTCTCCATCTATATACACACACAGGGGCTGACCTGAGATCCAACTGAACACACACTATGTCGAGAAAACTCTCTTCGCACCTCCGAACCCTACACCTACTTCGATCTACTCCCAAAACCAATTCATTCGCCGCCGCCGCCACCACCACCACCACTTCCGTATCTTCTTCTCAATCTCCGGCAGCCTTCCGTTCGTCGGTCACTTTCTTCCCTCGCCACTTCAGTACCGTATCAGGTATCCTTTCGCATTTATCTCTCTACTCTCAACCCTAATTTAATCAGATCTTACGAGTTTGAATAGAGTGACTTGATTGATTTATTGTTCTTGCGTTATTTGATATTTTTTTCTAGTTGGTTCCTTTTTTGTTTATGTGATGAGTATGCATTTTTTTTTTGTTGTTGTGTGGAGTAGAGAATGTTGTTAAGAAAGTGGAGGATGTAATGCCGATTGCAACTGGTCATGAGCGTGAGGAGCTTGAAGCTGAGCTCCAAGTGAGTCATCACCATGTTTTACTAATTTAGCGTTGAGATATTAGGTGTACTAATTCAAATGTTATTGATAGTGACTGAAAATTACATTTGTTGTGTTTCTCTTTAGGGAAGGGATATTCTTGACATTAACTTTCCTGAAGGTCCTTTTGGTACAAAGGTTAGTGTGGAACTGTGGATTTCCTAGTAACTTTTGGTGCTAATATGCATTAGTTATTGTCCCTTTTGCTTTAGTCACCATTATTGTTGATCACTAAAATTGTTTTGTCTTTTATCCAGATTAGTTATTCTCATCTGATGCATAACGATTACTATATCATGTAATTGGTCATTCTCTTATTGACACGGATAATGAGTAATGGGCACTCAGTTGGAAATGTTTGGAAGTAGTTGTTGTTTTAGATGTTCTTTTGAGTGTTAGGTTCTTCTGAGAAAATTCAATTGAAGATGAAAGCAAGTCAGATGAAAATGAGCAGTGTAATATTTGTTCTCTTAAAGTAACATCTGAGTTGTGAATATGTTTTAGTTTGCAATCCGAGTCTGAGGAATATGTTTTGGTTTTCAACTATTACTCCAGGATGATTATGGAGTTCTATTAAGCTAATCAATCTAAACCAGGGTTATGTTTTTCTTATGAGGCTGTTCCATTGTTCCAAATTTTAGATCTGTAAACAACAAATATTTCATTATCCGAAATAGGACCTGGATCCACTTTGCTATTTCGCGCTTCTTTACTAGTCATAGTTATGTGCTTACTTCAGGAAAAGGGAGGATTGAGGAGAAGAGAAAGGGGTATGATGGATGGTTGATTTTGAATATTTGTACTTTTGTTCATGTTGGTTGGGGCATGAGTGAAAGAGAAGTAAATGAGCTTATCTCACTTTCCCAGTCTAATCTAAAGAGATTAAATAGGATTAGCTGGAATTGCGAAGTCCCCTCATTTTTTCAATATTAAATAGGATTAGCTGGAGTTGCAAAGTTCCTTCATTTTCGATTCCTAACCTAACCTCTTCGTGCTCCAAGTCTCCAACATCTTGTGAAAGCATGTTTTGGATACACATTAACCCTGCTGGTTTCCAGAATTAATATACGACAACTTTGCCTGAACTCCAAGCGATTTGGGTTAGCTGTATGAGTGTTTTATGTTTCTTTCCCTCTGCTTGGTTAAGTTAATTCCATTACTCAAACTTAGAGATAATCAAAATTCAGGGGTTATTTGAACCTAAACATTTCTAAATCTGAAACTTATCTTTGCACTTACAATTGAAAAGGCTCTTAATGTCAAAGATAACATAAGTGCACTAACACGACAAAGTAATCCTTATTAATCTCATACTTTCACTTTTAGTCCACCCCAAAAGGAATAAAAACTAATTTTTTTCATTTTTACCCTTAATGAATGATTTATAGCTACACAAATATTGAAGATTTATTTTAGACCACATATTTCAAAAGTCTTTCCTTTTTTTTTTTTGATGAAGTAAATGTTTCATTGAAGGCATCAAGAAGATGCAAATTAGTTACATAAGTAGAGTCTTTCCTTTATTTCTTTAACTTCATTTCAAGTCAAACGGTGCCACATAAATTGGAACAGAGAGAGTAGTTGGTATCACATATGCAAATCTTTTGCTTTTGTATGTTCTGCCGATTTTGTTCGGTCATGTGCTATTCTATTTGAGAGACCGCAGACCATTTCTAATAACTTCCCCTATGAAATTTTCTGCTGCCACTTTTCTCCTTTAATGTATCAAAATCATAGTGTGGCAACTAGAGGTCCGTGCATTTGGAAGATATACCAACCTTTTCTTGCTTTATCCTCTACGTGTGTTAGATATAGTTGCTTTGGAATGTAATCATTTCTAAACTAATCTTTATCTTAGTGACTATACATCCATTTTAACATCCTGAAGTCTTACTTTGTCTCAGTAGTAGCTTGGTATTGAGTTTTCATTGATAAGATACTTATAATTATAAAAAAAATTCATTGACAATTTTCTTGTGGATATGGTCAGCTCTCTTTTACAACATTTCTGGTTCCATCATCATTTTAATGAACTTGCCTTTCATTTTGGTAGGTATCTACCTAGCACATATTACTCTCATAACACTGTCATTTTTAGCAATCCTACTTTAGTTTTATATATAAAGCATTCTCATGGAATAATGAACATATATATCCAGATATGTATTTCGACACCATAATATTGTCTAATCTTACCTCAATTTTATTCTTTTATTGAGCTAAACTTGCAGTTTTTATTTCTATACTAAAGCCCTAAGGGGTAGTTTGGAACGCGATTTAGTTATATGGGGATTGTACTGTGAAGATTATGATATACTGATTAAATAATAATGCTTAGTGGTCAATCAAGTGTATTGAGAAGCATGATGTCTTAGTTTCAAATCTCCTCAGAGACAAAATACACTAGGTAATTTCTTCCCATTTGTTCTAGAATTGGTGGATAAAGTTATCTAGCACATACCCTTCGGGATGGCTCAGTGGTTCGAGCTTAGGACTTCCATGTTGGAGGTCTCAAGTTCGAAACCCCTTGCCAGTGAAAGCAAGGGGTTTGCCTTCTGGGCCGAGCTCGTCGCACCAGGCTTGCCTAGTGCAGGTTATCTCTCCTATGTGGTTTGCGAGCTATTGCATAGGAGCGGGAGTTTTACCTTGTGCGCACCCAAAGGGTAGCGGCTGCCGGTTTCCCTTGTCATCAAAAAATGTTATCTAGTAAATGATGTTGTTGGGAGGTGACATGTATCCCACAAAATTAGTCGAGGTGCGTGAAGTTGGCCTGGAGTAATGTTAGTATTGGTACTTATGGAGTTGAGGTCTAGAGGAATATTAGAAACATGTGGCCCAAATTAGAGGCTAATTTGTACATACAGGTGGGAGATGGTAGGTGAGCGAAATTCTGGGGAGTTGCCGGGATAAATAGATACCTTTGATGGACGATCTGTTCATGCTATGCAATAACCTAGAGGCAAAGATCAAGAACTGCTGAATAATACAGGGGCAGAATCTTTCCTTCAGCAGATTCTACTGAACGATTGATGTAGAGAGAGCAGCCAAACTGCTAGTAGAAATAAGTGAATTCCCCGGCACCAACTGTTCCTGATTCAGCGATGGTTACAGACTTACAATTTACACAATGAAGATGACACTTTCACTATCAATAGGGCCTATAAAATAGAAAACAATCAAAATAGAAGAAACAACAAAGATCTTGGTTGTGGAGAAACTTAGCACCAACCAAGATAAAATGTTTTACATGATTGGTTGCTAGAAGGGCCTGCCTGACCCATGAAGTCCTGAAGAAGATAAGAGCCAGCAAAGTTTGTGGAGGAAGGTGTGGAGAAACTTAGCACCAACCAAGTTAAAATGTTTTACATGGCTGGTTGCTAGAAGAGCCTGCTCACACATGAAGTCCTGAAGAAGAAACGAATGACTCTAGTATCTTGGTGTTCGTTATATGGGAAGATAAAAGAGACCAATAACCACTTATTGTTGCGTTACGGTTTCACAACACATTTAACAGGCTTGGGCCATATTTCTCAACCTCACAAACAAAGTGGACTATGCCTGAACACACAGACCTGTTGAGTTGCTGGATTAGAAAAGGGGGCAATAAGAGACAGAAGGCATGGTGGAGACCAATGCCACATTGCATATGGTGGACGATATGGAGAGAGGAAAAGTAGGAATTTTGACGATAAATTCAATTCCGTTAATAAGGCTAACTGGAACTGCATTGTTTCTCCCTATTTTTGGTGTAAAGAAATAGGTTGAGAGGAAACAAAACAACTTTTAGAATTCTTAGGATCTCTATTAGTATTACTTTCTCTGTTCCTACTTTTGAAGGTCCTCAGCATTAAGGAAGAATACAACATTACCATTTTCAGGAACAAAGAAAAGAATGTGTATTAGCAATTAAGAGAGAAAATTTGAAGTATAAAAATGCCCCTAAATTAGGCAAATCCCTACATAACATTATTATTACTCATCACATGAAAGTCTTTACATCACCATTCATTTTATAACAACCCTTCATTATTTTTCACCAAACAACCATGCATTTTAATTCCCGTGTGACTAGTGTGTGAAGTGAACAACCCCTCACTTTCTTAGCATACTTCTCCAACCTTTGGTTGGCTTTCCGATAATCCATTATGAATATGATAGGAGCAAATATCTATGAGGTTCTACTTCTGCCTGTTTATTTGAAATGTACTGTGTAAATATGGTTTCCAACATATTATTATTATTTTTATAGTCTTATTAATCTGGTACCAAGCTGGTACAGAAGCAAGTACAAAGCATAACTACATAACTTCCACCAATCACACTAGAACTAGATACTGCCCCCCGAATAAGTACAGCCAAACCAAGTAACGATCCATCCTATTTTAAGTACTACTAGAACACCATAAGATATATTGTTGATGCATTTCGTTAATGCTGATAAATTGGAAATTCTAAGTTAGCGTTTTCTTCTACTTTAGCCCATTCTACGGAGCACAGTCTGTCGCTTAATGGTCTGCCTGTTTCTTGTTTGATTATCACTGAACTAATGGTGGTCTTATCATATGTAATGGAGGCCATTTCTCTTTCAAGTAGTGATGTAGTTCAGGTCATGCCTTGTCTTTTGCATATGCTCTTGGAGATGTAGTTAAACAGAGGTCTTCTCAGCTTCCATAATTAGCTTGTACATTTTGATAATATATGATTGCTTTAGTAAACTTTCATTAGTGCAATTGATTAGTAGTATTGACTGTCTTATTTTATCTTGTAATCCTTCACCAACACGGAAACAACCTCTCTATTCACCCCACCCTCCCTAGACCCTGCTTGTGGGATTAATGAATCCTTCACCAGTGAAAACTAAGTTACAGGGGTGTCTGGTGAATATTGACAAAATTTGAAAGCAAATATTTCTGTGTTTTAACTACTTTCAGTGGTTGACATCACTACTATTGCAAATTATAGGTCTCAAGTTTCCATTATTTTCCATGTGAAAATAATCTTCTGTTGAATCTTTTTTTCTTTTTGATCAATGGGGCATGCAAATTTTATTATTGTTTTTCTGCTAACGCTGATGGCTTCTTAATTAAAACATTGCTAATTTCAATTCTTCAAATAAGTATAATTTGGTGGCTGATGAGTGATTAAAGATTATATGTCAGCACTAACCACATGGTAATTGATGTTATGTGGAGATCACTTATGTTTGTTTTCAGTTATGTTTCAAGTTTGATGCATATGGAATTATGGATATGATCAACACTTTGAATGTTACCTTGTCAAAAATAAATAAATGATCAAATTTTGTGTATTTTATATTGTAGGAAGCGCCTGCTGTTGTCAAATCCTACTATGATAGAAGAATTGTAGGATGCCCTGGAGATGAAGGAGGTAAGTTTCCATTATTTATTTGACAAGTCTCCATCATACATTAATTCCTTTAGTCAGTTGACTTCAATCTTTAGTTGGTTTCTAGTCATGTCCTCTTTCATTTTCTATTCTAATTCAACAGAAGATGAGCATGATGTTGTTTGGTTCTGGCTCGAGAAGGGCAAGCCACATGAATGCCCAGTATGCTCACAGTATTTTGTGGTAAGTACAGGATATCAATTAATTCATAGTTAGTCCTGTGGTTTGTTATTGATTAAATCTAGGTGAGTTTGTAGGCTGTTGAGGAATTTGCTAGACATGAATCTGTACTCCCTGCTTTTCTAAATCTAGGTTAATTTTGAGGATGTTAGGGAGTTTTGTAGGTATGAATTTGTTGTTGCTGTTGTATATGTCAAAAAAGGCGCATCAACATCTAATTAATAAACATTTCTTCAGTTAATAACGAGAATATTTTTTCTTGGGTTGGCTATTGCTTAGCTGCAAATTACTAATTGTAGTTCTCAATTGTCCAAATCTGGTACTTGCTTAATTCTGATAGAATGCACATATGTGGCAAATGCACACAAGAGGTTCAGTTGTGTTGACAAAATGATGAAAGATGGGGAGCTGGTAGATGATGAGAAAATTATTAATGAACACACTCAAGACTTCTATTAAAGTATTTAGGGAGAATGAAGAAAGGAGATTGAACTGGAAGGATGAAGAACTGAAAAGGCTTCCTGATGAAGACAGAGAGTGGCTGCAAAGATCTTTTACTATGGAAGAACTGGAAGTTGTTATCAGATCTTTTAGAGGAGATAAGGCTCCATGTCCCGATGGGTGTATCTACACTTCTTCCTAAGATGCTGGAGCACAAAAAAAGATGATGTTTAAAGGACTGGAAATTTTCTATCAAAAGGATTATTTTGTTAAAAGTTTAAATGCTAGTTTTATTGCTTTGATACCTAAAAGGAAGGGGTGGTTGAGGTGAAAGATTTCAGGCCGATCAACTTACTTGGCCTGGGAGTGTATAAAATTATTGCTAAACTATTGGCTGAAAGGCTCAAACTGGTAATTGATAAGTTAGTGTCAGAACATCAGAATGCATTTATTAAAGGGAGGCAAATAGTTTATGCAACTTAGGTCGCCAATATAAGCATTGAGAAACTAATGAAATAAAGAAGAGAGGAGTTGCTTGCAAGCTTGATCTTGAAAAGGCTTACGGCCATTTTAACTGGTCATATTTATTAAATATTCGGAAACAAATAGGTGATAAATGGATTGAATGGATTTGTTACTGCAAATCTAGTGTAAAATTCTATATATTGAAAAACGGGAGTCCACATGGTTTTTTAACTCTCAAAGAGGCTTGAGGCAAGGGGGTCCACTTTCCTCCTATCTGTTTACTCTGGTGATTGAAGCTTTTAGTATGATGGAGAAGCAAGCTGAAAAATTGGGCTGGATATAAGACATGAGCTTTCAAAGAAATTGTGTTGATAGGGCTACCTTATGCACATTCTATATGCTGATAGATGATACTCTTCTTTTGTTTGAAGCAGATAAGGATAAATACTTTATCTTAGAGATTCTGGAAATTTTGAGGCAGTTATGGTTGAAAGTTGATCTGGCAAAGCGCAGTATTTTCAGCATTAATGCAGATGATCCTCTGCCCTTCCATCCCTTGGATAGATTGAGAGGGACTTTTATTTTTTTCATGTTGTCAAGGAACTAGCGGACATCCTGGGATGTAAGGCGGAAAAGTTCCTCACTGTTTCTTTGGGGCTTCCACTGGGGGCGAAAAGGGGAATGATCAAAGTATCTGGAATAAGGTGGTTACCCTGATTTGGCTGGGCTAGTAAAACACACACACACAAAAAAAAAAATCAGTTAAGAATTGTTATAGCTTATAGTATGTTACTGCAGTCAGTACTCAGGTCAGAATTGTGCTGCTTTTTGTTTCTTCTCCTGTATCATCTTGATGCCAATTAATAAAATCTCTACCTAATCAAAAAGAAGAAGAAGAAGAAGATAGAATGGAATTTCAGTTATGTGTTGATCCAAGCAAAATTTGATACTAAATGGTTTCTTGTATTGCAGTTGGAAGTGGTTGGACCTGGAGGACCTCCTGATGGACATGGCAGTGATGATGAAGGTCATCATTGATAGTCCGTCTTGCGATTTTTTGTCAGAATAAATTTGGTTGAGACAATGAGAGATTACTCGTTTTATAAACTGATGATTCAAAGCTGTGTTCTTTCTTTGCCTTTACTGGATTATTGTTCTTATGCTTGCTGTGGTAGCACTGAAGTTGAATATTTTTGCTTATATATTTTATACAATAGACATGTCGTGGTCTACTTGAAATATAGACCCAGTTTCTTCCAAATGCATAGTTCAATAATCAACGGCTACAATTTTTTTTTTTTTTTTTGGTTGTACATTTTGAAATTCCTTGGACTTGTGCCTTATGGTGAAGTGTTTTGATGAAAAATGAATCCACTCTAGAAATCATTCTGCACAAAATGTTGTGTTTCTACATATACAATTTTCTGAAAAAGGAACAAAGTATTTGTGAATAATTTTCATTTTTTTTAGTTCTCTGAAGCGCGCACATGTGATCGCCAAATCAGGGATTTAAGACGGTCTTTCTATTTCAAAATGAGTGGATTGTTGAAATTTTTTTCTTACTTAAAAATAAGTGAATTGTTCAATACTTGAAAGAGAGTTATCGGAAAAAAGAAAAAATCCAATTTTGGCCCCTCATTCATATTTTCTTTTGACCCTCTCTACAAAATATTGTGAAAAAAAAATGAAATCACAAGTGTAGTTATTTTTTTTTAAAAAAAAGAACCACCCAAACATAAAAGCACATAGAAGAACCATAATATAGAGAAAGAGGAGCTTAAGCTCAAATAACTCATCCATACTATCCTATAATGAGATAATGAAATGGGAATTGGAAAGAGTAACATTTAAGAAGGATGGATGAGTATAGCCACTTAAAAAGAAAAGCAAATGAGATCAATATTTTTAATAGTCAAGAACAAAGTTCAGTGCCACAATTGTAGTATACATAGAATGTAGATAACCAATTGTAAAATGAAATGGAAATATGATGATCACTTGTTGTTCAAACATATATTGTTACAATAATAAATGAAAAAAGGGATCTACATCCAAAAAAAAAAAAAAAAGGACAATTACATGATAATCAACAATAAATAACTTTGCTATAATATGAAGATTAATTGAAAATTTCTTTCTCAAAGCCTTTTGTTACCTTCTTTTCCTTCTTTAAGGTGATTTTGAAAAGTAACACACATCTTTACATTTACACAAAGCAAACACATTGACATAAAGTGCATACACCTTTTTACAACAATCAATGTTAAAAATAAGAGTTTCTTCTTTAGGCATTAGTAACAAAACTTACAAGAAAAAAACATTATTTTGCACCTTCATTCTAAGCTTTCTTGTTTAAACTTTGCACAAACGCTTTGAAAATGTTGAGTATATATCAACTTCGTTGTCTGTTTTGGCCATCGAAATCTTTTGATGTCCTAGAGTCTCTTTTTCTGTCATTACTCAACTGAAAATAAGATGCTAATTGATGAGACTCTCCAAAAAATGTGTTGCATCTTCTGTAATAAATATCTTGTCATACTATAAATGAAAACAAATTTATTCATTATGTTAAAATTATAGTAATAAAATAATTTATGTAGATACTTAGAGAAAGTAGTCTTGCTATTACCATAATAACAAAAAATAAATCAAAATTTTCAAAATAAAGAAACTAATACTCTAATATGGTCAATGACTTTATCAATTTATTGAGGAAAGAAGGTGAAAATGAAATAATCTACATATCAAAATTTTAAAAAAATCAATATAATATGAAATGTTTTAATAAGCTACTTTGTATAAAAGTTTAATATAATTAAAAGAAAAAATAAATTTTCTTGGCTAAAATTTCTTGAAACTTCATGAGCGGAAGTTACCAACCCAAAAATAAATCTTAGTTAGAGTTGTAGAACTTTAAAATATTTGAAGACCAAAATTTAAAAAACTGGTCAAATAAATAGCCAAAGGTGAATTTTTAAAATATACCCTCAAAATACTTCACTGCTATATACATCATATTATTTATACTTTTAAAATATTACGTATTTTATCATTAATTAAAAATTAACTACATATATTATACTTAGATACATCTATTTTTACTATCAAATACACAAAAAAAGAAAAAGGAAGAGAGACACGCAAGATTTAGGAGGGAGGTAAGCGTGATTTATGTGTATTCCAAACACATACGAATCACACTAGATAGTTATTTAAATCCTCCTTTTTAAAATTTCTACTATTGACTATATTTTTCCACATTCTCTACAAAATTTATCCCAACTCATAATTGAATAACTATATTACAAACAATCGTTTATATTTCTTTTTAAGAATTATATTTGTTGTTATCACTCTCACTTTCTAAATTTTTTAATATTTAATTGAAACCACTATTTGATATGCTTATTCGGAAGTATTACTGCTTTTTTCATTTATTGATAATTAGATCAAGGTAAAATGGTGAGTATTCTATCAATCTTAAATGGGAAAATACATAAATTCAAAATTTGGCAGCAAAATTTACTTTAATCCTTAAACTATATAGGTGTTTAAATATCTCTTTAACATTTTTCAAGTGATTTAAATTTTTCTTAAGGATGTCATGTTAGGAAGAGTGAGTATACTCTCCGTAAAGTGCGTGAAAAAATAAAAATAAAAACTGAATCTTTTGAAGTCCTACACATGATCTTTTTTATTGGTCGATATATAATAATATTTTAAATATTTTTTCTTGATATATTAACTCTCTAAAAAATATGTAAAAAAAATTTATTTAGAGGTACATTGAATTAGTGGGTTCCCTTTTAATTTCTTTATTTTTTTTTTCATTTTGTTGTCTTGCCCCATGCACCTTTTTCTCCATTGAAACACCTCCTCCTCCATCTTCCTCCCACTTCAAAAAAAAAAAAAAACTATTTTCATTTTACTAGTCCTTTACTAATCCGTAAAATTCAATACTAAAGTTATTTTATTGACATTGATTTCGCTCTATATTACTATGTCGATTTCGTAAATATAAATTTTCTTGATTTTGAGTGACCCACTTTGATTTCTAGATCTATTCAAATATTTCTCATAAAATGTATATTTTTTTTATCGACTTTCTTATGTAATCTTCACTTCTTATTTGAGTTGACAATAAAAACTTGGCTTTCAAAAGAAAAATCATCCTCCAAGAGGGTAAATGCTTGGGGTGGATTCTATTGAAATGCTTTCCATATGATAAGGTGTAGTTTTATGATTGGTTAGTTCAAATGTTAGTTAGAGTCACATGTGTTAGTTAGAGTCACATGCTTATCACATGCTTTCCATTTTTCAGTTAGGATTTTGTTATGCTATCAAAGTTAGTTGGTAACAAACTAACAGCAATTGTAATCCTCTATATATAGATGATGAAGTATAGATGTACAATGGATGATCAATAAGAAAAAGAGGAAGATATATTGCTTCCAAATTCTCCCTGCAAACTCTGTCTCTGCGTTTCTTCTTTCTTCTTCTTCTGTTTCTATTTTTGTGTGAATTCACAAACTTAATATGGTATCAGAGCATCGATCAAAGGATTTCTGAAGGTTTGAATCTATAATTTCTGCAATTCTTGAAGCTGCAACAATGGTGGAATCACAGAGTACAGAGGTAGAAGATAATCCCCAGTCGAATCACAACCATCCACTTCATCTTCAAGCATCAGACATACCTGGTGTTGTCTTGATTCCTATGAAGCTCACAGGACCAGAGAATTATGGTGTATGGAGCAGATCTATGCGATTAGCACTACTAGTCAAAAATAAACTTGGATTTGTTGATGGCACATGTGTTAAGAGTTCGTACAAGGGAGATCTAGCAGTTAGATGGGAAAGATGTGATGCAGTTGTTTTATCCTGGATAAGTGCAGCAGTTGCACCAGAGTTGATGACTAGTATAGTATATGCTTCTAGTTCGAAGAAGATCTGGAATGACTTCAAGGAAAGGTTTGATAAATCCAATTTGACAAGGATTTTTCACCTATGGAAAGAGATTAGTATATTGTCACAAGGAACTGATTCTGTAACAGCCTATTATTCCAAAATGAGAGATCTATGGGATGAGATGGATGTAATGGTACCTTCTCCATCTTGTGATTGTGTTGAATCAAGTTCACATGCTGAACATGTTAAACAACAAAAGTTATTGCAGTTTTTGGTAGGTTTGAATGAGAGTTATGCTCAAGTGAGGAGTTCTATTTTGTTGAGTCCATCTGTTCCAAGTGTAAACCAAGCCTATGCAATGGCTATACAAGAAGAAAGTCAAAGGAAGCTAGGACAAACAGAAGGAGGTAAAGAAGCTCTCACAATGATGGCAGTAAGAAGTGCTCAACCACATAATTTCAATAATCAAATGAACAATAATCAGATGAACAATAATCCGATGAACAACAACTTGCATACTAAGAAGACTCAGGGTCAGAATTCACAAGGTAGAAGGATGGGATTAGTTTGTGATCACTGTGGTTACAAAGGTCATACCAGAGAAAGTTGTTATAGAATTGTAGGATTTCCAGCAGATTTTAAGAGTAAGAGAAAGGGATCTGGATCTGTGAATGAAGCATATGCAAATAATTTCACTTCTGAGTCATCTGGATCAGGATCAGCATCAAACTTCTATTTTCCAGGAGGCTATTTCACAAAGGAACAATATGAGCAAGTTACTAAGATGTTATCTCCTTCTTCACCTACAGGAACCTGCAGGGCTGAGGCTAATGCTGCAGGTATGAATCCTTTAACTGTTAATGATAGTGGAAATGCAGTGAGATGTATTATTGATTCAGGAGCAACACATCACATTACATGCTGTGAAAGTATATTGAGTGAATGTAGAAAATTATCAGAATCCTGTTGTAATAAAGTGCAAGTGCCAACAGGAAATAAAATTCATGTGAAACATATAGGAGATGCAGTGATTTTGGGGAACTGCAAGTTAAGAAATGTTTTGCATTTACCAGATTTTAGGTTCAACTTGTTGTCGGTTTCTAAACTAACCAAGGATATAAAATGTAGTGTGTCTTTCTATCCTGATTTATGTGTAATGCAGACTCTCTTTACTGGAGAGGTGATTGGGATTGGTAAGGAGAATGATGGCTTGTATATTCTCAGACAAGAAGTAATACCTACTGTTGGAGCAACACTCAAAAGCAAGAACTCAGAAGAACATAAACTTTGGCACCTTAGACTAGGACATCCTACTTTGAAAGTATTGCAACATCTACATATATTGAAAAATAAACTGGTTGAGACTGTACATGAAAATTGTTTGATTTGTCCTTTGTCAAAACAATGTAGACTCAAATTCCCTTCTAGTGTTACTCATAGTAATAAGATGTTTCAGTTAGTACATCTAGATGTTTGGGGACCTCATAAAGATCCAACTTATGATAGAAAACAATATTTCTGACTATAGTTGATGACTTTAGCAGATTTACATGGGTTTCTTTACTGCAAACTAAGAAGGATGTAGTAGTTGTTTTGAGAAGTTTTATAGTAATGGTTTGTAATCAGTTTTATTGTGCAATAAAGGTGTTGAGATCTGACAATGGAACTGAGTTCTTTAACAATCAAGTAAATGAATTGTTATCCTCTTTTGGTATTATACATCAAAGTAGTTGTGCATATACTCCACAACAAAATGGTATTGTTGAAAGGAAACATAGGCATATACTTGACACAAGTAGAGCTTTAAAATTGCAGTCTCATGTTCCTAGTAGATTCTGGGGTGAATGTGTACAAACTGCAGTCTACTTAATTAACAGGTTACCTACTGATGTGTTGAATGGACAATCTCCTTATGAAAGGTTGTTTGGAAAGGCTCCAAAACTAGAACATATAAGAGAATTTGGATGTTTGTGTTTTGCTACTACCTTACCAAGAGGTGGAAAGTTTGAAGCCAGAGCTAAGAAAGCTGTTTTAATGGGTTTTTCTTCCACACAGAAAGGATATAAGCTATATGATCTTGAGGCAAAAATTATGTGCATTAGCAGGGATGTTGTATTCAGAGAGACAGTGTTTCCTTTTAAGCTCATGCAATCTGCTGATACAGGTCCTTGTCCTTTGCTATCACCTTTTCTTGATAATGTAGATGATGCTAGTAATGATGTAAACTTGGATCCATGTCATACTCATATTGAAGATATTTCCAATAACACTGATGGTCTGGAGAAAAGTTCTCATAATGAACCTCCAATTAATGTTGGATCCAGAAAGACTACCAGAACAAGCAAGCCTCCTGTGTGGATCAAAGATTATGTTGTGCCTCATAAATCCAGTCCTCATTCAATCACTAATCATGTCTGTTATGACAATGTCTCCTCAGGATATCAATCTTATTTGCAAGCTTTTTCAGCAGTTGTAGAACCTCAATCTTTTCATGAAGCATCACAAGATAAGAAGTGGACTGATGCTATGAAACAAGAGATTAAGGCTTTAAAATATAATAACACCTGGACAATTATAGAATTACCTCCAGCTGAGAAAGCAATTGGATCAAAATGGGTATACAAGATAAAGTATCAGTTTAATGGTGATGTGGATAGATACAAAGATCGACTGGTTGCCAAAGGTTATACTCAAAGAGAAGGACTTGACTATCATGACACTTTTTCCCCAGTTGCAAAGATGGTTACCATTAGAACTGTTCTTAGCCTGACAGCTTCTTGTGGTTGGGATTTATCTCAAATTGATGTTAACAATGCCTTCTTGCAAGGTGATTTAATTGAAGACATATACATGGCACTTCCTCTAGGCTTCCAAGGACAGGGGGAATCTAAGGTCTGCAAGCTGAGGAAGTCACTTTATGGTCTTAAGCAGACTTCTAGATAATGGAATATTAAATTCACTGAAGCATTGTTGGAAGCAGGATACTCTCAAAGTGTTCATGATCACTCTCTTTTTATTAGAAAGGTAGGAACTGAAATGGTTGTGATTTTAGTATATGTTGATGATCTTTTGATAACTGGAAATAGCTCCAGAATGGTTCAAGAAGCCAAAGACACATTACACAAAAATTTTAAAATGAAAGACTTGGGAAGCCTCAGATATTTTTTGGGGATTGAAATCTTGAAGTCCAAAGAAGGGTTGTTATTGAATCAAAGAAAGTATGCTTTACAACTAATCTCAGAGACTGGATTGAGTGGAGCAAAGACTGTAAGCACTCCTTTAGAATTCAATCAAAAATTGACTAGTGTGGAGTTTGATCAACACACTGGTGGATCTGATGATGCAGAGCTAGAAGATGTTACAGCATACCAAAGATTGATTGGTAAATTGCTGTATTTGACACTTAGCAGACGTGACATTTGTTTCAGTGTTCAAGTTCTGAGTCAATTCATGCAACACCCTAAGGTTTCACATTGGGAGGCAGTATTAAGGGTAGTAAGATATATTAAAAAATCCCCAGGACTTGGAGTAATGCTTAGAAGAGGTACTGGTGTTACAAAACTCACAGGATACTGTGACTCAGATTGGGCATCATGTCCAAACACAAGAAGGTCAATAACTGGATACATGGTAAAACTTGGAGATTCTCTTATTTCGTGGAAATCAAAGAAGCAACAGCAGTAAGTAGGAGTTCAGCTGAAGCAGAGTATAGAAGTCTGGCAGCCCTTGTTGCTGAACTGATCTGGTTAGCAGGTTTACTTAATGAACTACACTTTCCAGGTGCCACTCCAATTTCAGTGTTCACAGACAGCAAATCAGCCATTCAAATAGCTGAAAATCCAGTTTTTCATGAGCGTACGAAACACATCGATATTGATTGTCATTTCATTCGAGAAAAGGTGAAGTCAGGGTTCATTGATATTCAACACTTGTCCACTACCATGCAGCCTGCTGATATTTTGACAAAAGGGCTAGGGGACAATCAACATCATCTCCTCATGACCAAACTTGGTGTGCTAGATGTCTTTCACCCTTCAGTTTGAGGGGGTGTATTGAAATGCTTTCCATATGATGAGGTGTAGTTTTATGATTGGTTAGTTCAAATGTTAGTTACAGTCACATGTGTTAGTTAGAGTCACATGCTTGTCACATGCTTTCCATTTTTCAGTTAGGATTTTGTTATGCTATCAAAGTTAGTTGAAGAGTTAGTTGGTAACAAACTAACAGCAATTGTAATCCTCTATATATAGATGATGACGTATAGATGTACAATGGATGATCAATAAGAAAAAGAGGAAGATAGATTGCTTCCAAATTCTCCTTGCAAACTCTGTCTCTGCGTTTCTTCTTTCTTCTTCTTCTGTTTCTGTTTTTCTGTGAATTCACAAACTTAATAGATTCGAAGAATATAATGTGAATATTATAGTAAATAATTTCATTCTAGTTATTTAATTGTTGAATAGTGTAGAAGAAAAGTAAGTATGGAAGGTTGAAATGGTGAACACCAAGGAAGATAAAATAGAGGAGTGGGGGGTATGCATTTATAAATTAATTAATTAATATAATTAATATTAAAAGTGTTTAGTTTTTTTTTTTTTTTTTTTTTTTTTAAGTATTTCCCATCTTAAATGGTTTACGAATATGCTAACAATAATCCTTATAAAATTTAAATTTTAATTAGATTTCTAAATGGATCCTTCAAAGAGTTTTAACTTATAATAACGAGTTTTTTTTCCGTTTATAGTATGACAAGAAGTTAATTGCAATATAGTATAATTTTTTATATGAATGAGCAACACATTTTTTTTAGAGTCTCGTCAATTTACATCTTATTTTCACTTGAGTCATAATAGAAAAAAAGACTCTAGAACGCCAAAAAATTTTAATGGCCAAAATAAAAGACGAAGTTGATCTATACTCAACATTTTCAAAGCGCTATGCAAGTTTATACAAGAAAGGGAAATATAACATTGATATGTGTGTAATAATATCCCCCATCCCCCTATTGATAATCTTTTCTTTCTTTTTCACCCTACGATTGAGATTATTGTTGATCCTTTTTTAGTCCATAGTTTTTTTTACATTCCCTGCACATATGGACTAAAAATGATCAACAATAGCATCGATTGAAGGGTAGAAAAAGAGAAAGATTATCAATGGGGAAAATATTATTATTCCCACATTAATGTTATGTTTTCCAATCATATCACTTGTTTTCTTGGTATAATCTTGCTCAACACTTTGAAAAT
Organism: Solanum peruvianum; assembly: GCA_027705065.1. Lineage (NCBI taxonomy): Eukaryota > Viridiplantae > Streptophyta > Magnoliopsida > Solanales > Solanaceae > Solanum > Solanum peruvianum. Next base: position 61,007,222 of record JAKWJD010001766.1, on the reverse strand, counting down.
GTTGAGTATAGATCATCTTCGTTTTCCATTTTGGCTATCAAAATCTTTTGACGTTCTAGAGTTTTTTTTCCTGTCATTAATCAAGTGAAAATGAGGTGTTAATTGATGAGGTTCTCCAAAAAAATGTATTGCTTATTTATACAAAAAGATCTTCTATATTGTAATTAATTTCTTGTCATACTATAAAAGAAAACAAATCTCCTCATTATGTTAAATTATAGTAACAAAATAAATTTATGTAGATACTTAGAAAAAAATATAGCCTTTCTCTTACCATAATAATAAAAAATAAATCAAAAATTTCAAATTAAAGAAATGAATATTCTAATAAATAGTATAGTTAATGACTTTATCAATTAATTGAGAAAAGTAGGTAAGTAGGTGAGAACATAATTTGAAATGAAATAATCTACATATCAAAATCTTACAAATTTCAATATGATAGGAATTTTTTTTTAATAAGCTACTATAATTGTAGAAGGCAAAAGTTAATATAATTAGAAGAAAAAATAAATTTTCTTGCCTAAGATTTCTTGAAATTTCATGTGTAGAAGATACCAAATCCAAAAATAAATCTTAATTAGTTAGTACTAGGAAACTTTAAAATATTTGAAGACCAAAATTCAAAAAATTGGTCATCAAGTGATCATTATATTTATGAGTAGGTTTGTTTTCACTTTTGTAAAATAAGTTTGTTTTCTCTTTGGTAAAATGCATAAGTGTTCCTCCTAAATTATGATAGAAATCTTGGAGGCACACCTTAATTAAATTAAGGTTTTATTATCTCCTAAATTTATTTTTTTTGTAATTTTGTGCACCTTTTTGGCTTATGTGTCACCCAAATATCTCTCACGCGCCTCAATTGCGTGGAGTCTAGGAGTGTGCCACTTAAAACAAACGGTGCGCAAAATTACAAAATATAAAAGTTGAGGGGAGTAATAGGATCTTATTTAGTTAAAGTGTGTCTCAAAATTTTGGCATTAGTTTAGGGGGATACTTGTGCATTTTCCTTTTTTTTTTCTCTATAAAATATTGTATTATGAGATTATAAACATTTTGATTGATCACAAAAATCATGCTTACTGATTCTTTTTAGATATTTGATGATATGCTTGAGACATCTGGATAACTGATAAGGTTTTCCGTTTTTTCGTGAAATTGCATGTAACGCTTCAATTAAATAAGGCTTTAGTCTTAGGTGTGGTGATAGTAAGAATTGCTTCTCAGTATCTACAGGTGAAGATAGTTAGAATTGCTTCTCAGTATCTACAGGTAAAGATAGTTAGAATTGCTTCTCAGTATCTACAGGTAAAGATGGACAGATATTTCGTAAATATTAGTTAACATGTATGTAAACTGATATGAACACCGTAATTATTCTTCATCGTAAGCGAATTGATAGTTTAAAATGGGACTTGGTAATTTCCTAATTCGGTTGTTTACGAAGTAAATGTTACCTGTAAAATTGGCCATATGTAGTAGGATTTACTATTTAAACTTTAGTAAAAATCAATATTTTGGTTTCGTGTATGTTTATCTACTTAATCTATGAATGACTCAAAACAAAATCAATATTATTCATAGACTAAGGTGAAAGGTCGTCTCCGCACACTTTTATATATATATATATATATATATATATAAATATATATATATATATAAATATCAAGTATGTTGGGTCCATGCTTAGCACGGCCATGACCAATCTAGTACTATTAATAAGAGATAAATGAAAATGAATTTGGTTTAGACTTTACATATCTTATTTTATCATAATCTCTAAAAGTTCTTATCATTTAAAAGTTTTCAAAAATCCTCTCTCGGATACCTCACTCTTCTGGCTGATACATCCTTATCCTCTCTCGGATACATCCCTCTCCTCTTTGATACATCCTTTACCTATTTATCCGAAAGTTTAGTGATGTATCCAAGTTTCCTATCCCTCTCTGATACATCATACATCCCTCATCTATGTATCTGAATATCTAGTGATGTATCTGGAATTTCAGTGATGTATTCAAAATTCATAATTTTTTAGGAACTTTGTAATTTGAAAAAGAATAAGAAAATAATGTAAATAGCTCAACAATTCTTAACACTATGAAATTTATGTAAATTATACTATTTGAATTACTAAATGTTTATGAGCTGTAATTCTATAAGGTACGTTAAACTTAAAATAATGTTTAAAAATTAGGTAGTAGTATAAATTCTTGAACCTCAAAGTGTCCTAACTTTGGCTTCTCGGAGACTCAAAGAACGAATAACGAACATCTACCAAACTCAAAAGGGGCAAAAGGAAATAAGAATATCAAAGTATATTACAATGGGATGTGAAAAGAGACTTTTCTTTTTTCATTTTTCGTTCGGTATTCGATATTTATATTAGAGTCCGACTATTTTAAGTTCGTGTTACGTAGGGGAAAATCACTTTCTACCAAGGATTCTTTATATCTAGGGCTCAAATCTAAGACCTCTAATTATCATAGAAATAACCTCATCCACTGCACCACATCTTTTAATGATAAGTGTGAAAAGAGATTGGTAAAAAGTTCAAATAAATAAGACGAAAGAAGAGAATAAATGCTTTCTATATATAATAAATTGTGCACCCAAAAAAATGAAGAGGAAGATATCGATGTCTTTTCTAGTCTAGTAGTAGAAACACCATATTATTTCCTAAATAGTATGTATAAAAGAACCCTTTTTACTTTTTTTGCTGAATAATAACGAATAAGTAATAATAGGAATCTATTATTTAAATATAAGTATGTTTAAAGTTGATTAATTATATTTTTTATGTAATATATGCGCATGAGTGAATTTATAGTATCGCACCAAGGGTGGTTTATAAACAATGACTATTGATTTAATTAATTTGATTAATTCAGGTGAAATAATTTTAATTAACCAGGATGAAAAATATCTTCAAAAGACTAACTCAATAGATAATAGATAAGAGGTAACAAATTCGAGTTATATCATTTGTTTATCGAGAAAACGTCATTTTGATTAATAGTACAATTTCTAAAAAAAATTAAAGGGAAGTATATTAATTTGATTCGCGGATTAAGTTATTTTAAAATTATAATTCATCTATTTATCTCACTTGGTAGATGGATAAAATAATAAATATCAAATGACATGGGAAAAGAAGAAATATCGAGGATAAATTTATACCTTCAACTAAATAAATTATAAATTCCATCTCAAATTTAATTACTATAAAAATATCAAATTTGTTTTAACGTGCTCCAATACACTCATATTCGTGTTTTTAACAGGTGATTTTGTATTATTTAAAAAGTTAAAATTTTTTGAACGTTTTTACTAAAATACAATAAAAAATATTGAATTGTTGTTGGAAAATCTATTGAAAATGATTCTGACAAACCAATTTTTCTCCGATTTCCAATTTAAATGTCAGCTCCAGGTTTATTTATTTAATAGTGTAAAGTATATATTTGGCCCTTTAATCGTCTCAAAAATAAGATCGGAGGGACACATGATTCATGTTGGTCTACAATACTCACAATTAAGTATTATTCTTAAAAAAAAAAAAAAAAAAAAAAAATTGGAAAGAGGAATTAGTTCTTGGAATAGCATTATCCGAACTAATTAAAAATTTATTCTTTTCTTTGTCTCTTAATATAATTATATCACTTAATTAAGCAAGAGATAGGGTTAAAAAATTATTATGAGATTGTACTTGGGAGATACCTCTCTTTTAGTTAACACCGTCCTAAATGGCATAGGGAATAAAGGTCACACTACAAGAATTGCAACCGTGTATACAAAAAGTAAAGAGAAAAACGGGGAGAGATCGAGAAATCTATCGATCAATTCCGATTCTTTCTTTTTCTCTTGATTCTTTTCCAATCGAGATGTATAGATCCTGTTCATGGATTAACGAAAATGTGCAAAAACTTTATTTGCCTCTGCCATTCTATGAGTCTCTTCGTTTAAAAATATAAACAGTTAAAATATTTTATCAAGTCAATTTTAAAATATTTTTAATATAATGTAATAGTATTTATTTTGGATCAAGCCCGCATAGTTTTAGAAGTGTCTTGCCCCATTAAAGGTATTTCTACTCATATATGTAGCTTAATGATCTAATCTAATCAATAGTTTCCCTTGATTAAGTTTTGTGTGGCCCATCACCATGATTCATGGGATTTCTTGATTGATCTACGTGACATATTTTCGTAATTCACGAATAATTTTTTAAAATTTACTATGTGTCACCTACATGATTGCACATTTAATAAATTATTTTTTAAAATTTACTATGTGTCACCTACATGATCGCACATTTAATTATGAGACCAAAGGTTTAACTAACTTCTTGATTTGTATATGTTAAAGCTACCCTTTGTTATGATAAAGGTAGTAAAAATCCTGGTATTATCATTTCACCATTTTCATAGACAATTTATAGATACTCTTAATATAATGTGATATTATTCACGTTGATTCAAGTCTCTCGTATAATTTTCTTTTCGAAAGATCTCACACTATATTAATAAGAGTATCCCTACCACTTGTATGTAGCTATTAATCTTTTCATGTGACACTTTTATTGGCACACCCAACATATGAATGAAATGACACTTATATGTATTGTATATTGTTTTCTTAACACTTTAATCTACATATATTGAAAAAAGAGGAAAAAAAGAGATTAGCATCATTTTAGATGTAGAAAAGGCATTTGCTATTTGAGGCCAATATTTCCCTTTTTCCTTTATTAACAACTTTTTCCCCCCAAGTGCATCATTCACAAGTGTTAAAAAACTTGATAATTTATAAAGTCATGTCAAAACTAAGGAGCTAGTGCCAACAGAATATCTTGCATTAAGTTTAAAATTATTCCCACCCAAAATATGAACCTAAATTTCATCACTAAATAGAATAATCAATGTGATATATATATATATATATATATATATATATATATATATATATATATATATATATATATATATATATATATATATTTATTATATACTATGTCATGACTGATTGATTCTTCTTTCTTAGTGGGGTAATAGAGTTGACATTCAAGATTTTTCACTATAATAACTCTAAGTCCCCTCCAAAAGGGAGACAAAATTAAAGGTCTAGTTTTTTCACTTGAAAAGATGACCCCAACAATATTCCACACTTCTATTAAAAAAAAGAAGGAAAAATTCCAATTTTAAAGTCAACTAGGTTAATTATTATTTAATACGTGTCAGAAGTAGCATATATTCGATAAAATAGTTAAGTATGTTAACAAACTGACTCAAACATTACTGTAAGGTTCACTAATTTGATGATGGTGTATGCCTTTACAACTCATATAAATCCATATCTAAATATGTAACATCACCAAATTTCACAAGTATTATGATTTATGATGAAGTCATTATGATGTCCATATTCACATAAAGCTTCTAAGTAACGATATTTGTTAATGACAATGCAGCATCATCAATTGCTTTATAATTTTGTGAAAGTCAAGTGAGATTCTTGTACAAATGATACTCTGAAAAGAGACATAACAACAATTGTCACTAACTATTACTATTATTGTTGTCATCATTAGTTACATTTCTAAGTTGTCTTGTGACACATTTAATTTTGCTTTGTTTTTTAGGAGTACTATTTTCTTTTTTATTACACTACTAAATAATCATTATTTTTTTCTTTAAAAATTTTCACGTAGAAATTTTGATTGAATCGGTGAAAAAAAATTAGTAGTGTTATCATATGAAAAAAAATCAGGATGCTTCCCAATATTTCAGTAAGAATCTATTTATTATCATGCGTTTTCCCAAATAAACTGATTAGGTGGAAAAATCATTGTTTAAAAGCATAAATTTCTATTGATTCTCGATGGGAAAATGTTAACGTTAGAATATGGTATTGGAAAAACTAGTTTTAATATAGGAAAACCACCTTATTAGACATACATACATTCATACCATAGATGTTGATTCTTTCTATACTTTAAAAAAATACGTATCTTACTACTAATTAAGAGTTTTCTATGATATATTGAGGAAGATACACCTAGATACATGCATTTTTGCTACCAAATACACTAAAATAGGAAGAGAGGAGAGCGATAAAGAGAGGGAGATAGTCATGTATCCCAAATACATGTGAATCACATTAGATACATGTATTTGTATATATCTAGTATGATTCAGATGTATCTAGGATACGAGATTCATAGAAGAGTGATGAGACAGATCGGAGGGAGGCGAGAAAGATTTGCCTATATATCTCAGATTCATGCGAATCTACTCGAATACAGTATATCTTGAACAAATTACACCTAATTTTGACCTATATATCAGAGGCCTTTTATTATGTTAATTTTTTAAAAAGAAACAGAATATTTCCTACTATTTGTTTTTGAATAAAAGAAGTACTCAAGAAAATAGTATAATTCAGTATTATTCCATGTCCCATGCTGCTTGGGCCCAGGTGAAAAGATTAGGCGTATAATGGGCCGAGGAATCCATCTTCTATGGGCCCATGCCTTGAGAAATGAGATCTTGACAGTTTTAACCATGCCAGTAAATACAAATTGTGTATATTTTATACTATATATAAATAAATCTATATTCAGCAGGCTAAGTACAATCAGTGTATACACAGATATAGATGATGTTTGGGATAATATTCACTTGGTATATTTATTCATTTACTAAATCACATCCAGCTGTTAATGTTCAAGTTTGAGTTGATGTACCAATAGATAAATTGTTAAGATAAATGAGTCTATCACCCGCTTAAAGCGTATAGTAGACCAATTGATTTCAAGGATAAAATACTAAAAAGAAAAAAGAAACAAATGATCATAATACAGAGACAATTATTCAAAAAGATTCTCAAGATATAACAAGTGATTATACCACCGAGGAGGTCTAAATACTTGAAAATAATGATAATGAAGAAATCTTAATAAATTATGTTTCCGTAAGAAAATAGTGGAATCAAAATAATATCGTGGTTGACAAATTTTTTCCTATAATGCTGCTATTAAAATAATTAAAATAATGCAAACAAGATAACGATTCAGAATTAAATTCCTTCAATGAATGTAAATAGAAAAATGATTGATCAAAATGAAAGGAAGCAATTCAAACAAAATTGACTTCACTTGAATAACGCAATTTTTTTGTATCAATAGTCCAATCACCTGAATGTGTCAAGTCAATGAGGTACAAATGTGTTTTTGTGCGAAAATTGCAATGAAAATGCTTTAAGTTGTAAGACATCAAACATGACTTTGAGGCACAAAATTTTCTCAAAGGTCTGACATTGATTATGAGAAGACATATTATCTTGTGGTAGATGCAATTATCTTAGGATATCTAATAATTTTAGCCGTATATAAAAAATTTTAAATACATCTAACGAATATTGTCACAACCTATTTGTATGGCTTATTAGACCACAATGTTTTTTACAAAAATTCTTGAAGCACTCAAAGTGCCTGAACTATGTAAAAGTTAAAAAAAAAAAAACTTGTTCAGTAAAGCTTCAAATTTTTTTTTAAATGGATTGAAACAATCAGGACCAATGTGAGATAAGCGAATTGACGAATAGCATCAGCTAATGTATGAGTCACACTTTCAAAGTACGAGCCATACATACGAGTCGTAAGGTGCACTTCAAATGGTGAGTAATCTAGGTCCACGAACCACGACTCACACTACGAGCCAATCATAGTCACTGAGTATGGCTCGTGGAATGAGGCATAGTTACCTGAGGACTTGAGGGGATTTTTGTAACTACGAGCGAGACATCTGTTAATCACAAGTCGTACTGACATACTCTGGATCGTACACAGCTGATAGGTCTACTTTCCTAGCTTATATTTAAGATAAATTTTGTGTTGTTTATAAATATTTGCATGTATTGTTCTCTTTTCGTATTTATTGCTTTGTAATGGTCACAAATGTTAAAATTCACCTTAATTTTTTACTTGTTTGATAAAAAAAAAAGTATATAAAATGAAAAGGGAGTAACAATGGATATTTGAGATTACCGACCCTTATTTAATACTTGAAGCGTAAAAGATAAAGTTAATGTATAATTAAGGTAAGGGTTAAAGATTCAAATATTCAGAAACCAAAATTATTTTTGATAGACATTTAAATAAACGATTACTTATTATTATAAACCTCCTTTAAAAATAACTAACTAAAAAATTCTAAACATATTGTAGGTATGACTGACCCCAGCAAAGGGGAATCTTTAGAACACAGAGCAATCAAGAGTGGTGAAGTAACAGTTTTTAGCCTTTACCCAACTTCAAAACCTATTGTATAGATGGGACTCAAATAAAATTATCTGCTGCATGCAGGGGCGGACCCAGTAAGCCAGACGCGGGTGTTCGAGCATTCATTGATTTCCGAATTTTTTGTATATATATATATATATATATATATATATATATATATATATATATATATATATATAGAAAATATGATACATATATTATTATAATTTAAATGAGCACCCATAGAACAAAAGCAGTTGTGGGTGAGCTGGTTTAAACCTCTGCAATAAGAGGTGTGCGAAGCCACTTGCGAGGGTTTGAATCCCGCCAGTAGCATTTTTTTAAAAAAAAATTTCCAGCGAATTTTACACCTGGAAGTGAGCACCCACAACTTTTAAATTCTGGATCCGCCACTGGCTGCAACGTCCAAAAAGCATGATCAAATGCGAACATTATTATTAGAAAAAGATGCCCTAGAACATGTTATTGAATTGAGTGAGAGGTCCCTTTCTTTCCTACTACTGAACCCGGAAATTGCGTAGATTGCTTTGCTTGGGATTCCCTAAGTTACCAAACCAATCCCTGTCATTTCACACGGAAAATGGTCTGTTTTGAGCGTTTGAAGTGGACGAACAATCAGCGTACGTAATCGAGTTTCATGATAGACAGACAGACAGGTGAATTGCACTTCTGTTGTGGAGTCAGCCATCAATAGAAACAAACAAAAAAACTTATGATTACTTTGAGACTTTGTGTAGCCACATGAAAGTGACTTTTGAGGGACTAAAATACCCAAATAGGTGGCAAATCAAGAAACTAATAGAGAGATGGTATAAAGTTCAGTTACTTTTTTACATGTTTTGTCCCTTCCACCTAAACAATTCTTAGTTGGTAAACCCTATATGCCTCACTTTGTTCAAATTCTTGATCATTTCTACATTTCTTGAATGCATAACAATGTTGCAATCATGATATATTAGACTTCACTTTTTTTCATTTAAAAGAAAAAGGAAAAATGCATAAATCCAGTAGAACTTGTCTCAAAAAGTCAGTTACACATTTAAACGCTTAAACTATCATGATGACCTGTTACACACGTTTAAGAAGTTAAAAAATAATAAAAAAAAGGGATAAATTTACTTGACCTTGTCTCAAAAAATCAGTTACACACTTAAGCTCTTATACTATCAAGATGATCTGTTACACACATGTAAAAAGTTAAAAAATAAAAGGAAAAAGGGATAACTTCACTTGAACTTGTCTCGAAAAATCAGTTACACACTTAAGCTCTTAAACTATCATGATGATGACTTGTGTCACACATTTAAGAAGTTAAAAAAAGGGGAAAAGGAATAAATTTACTTGAAAACTTATCTTAAAAAGTCAGTTAAACGCTTAAATTATCATGATAACTAAGACGTTTAAGAAGGTAATGGGTATCCATCAAATCATCATCAATATACATAAACAAATGATTGAAAGAAAGATATATTTTTTCCTTTTTTTATACCAAGTTGGTATTATTCCTTGTAATTGTGAAACTTTTTTTTTCTCTTCTATGGCATAGATTCTTTCTTTCATGCTGTAATTTCTTAAGGGAAATGAACGGATGAATTGTCTTCTTTCTTGTTTTTCTTTCATTTGATTCTCTTATTTACGCGGTTGAAAAGATTGCACCCTTTTTCTCTGTTTTACACTTCTTTTTCATTGATTCTTTCTATTTTTTATGAGTTTTTAGGCACAATTTGCAGCTGTTATACACATACTTAGTTGTTGTTGTATATTCACATGTTTTATTATTCCATTTTGGACCTACTACTTTGTCTATAAATAGAGACTAAAACATTGTGTTTTCTTCAACTTAGCATCATTTCTTAGTTTATTTTGTTGTAAAGAGAGGTGGCCTTTCAAAACTATATTGAAAGTTGCATTTCATAGACATGAGTTACATAAATCCTTCAATGGGCTCTGGTTAGTTTGCAACTTAATAGCTTTTTTCTTTTGCTTAGGTTCTTCGCGCACAGACTTTGCATTGTGTCATCCTCTAGAAGGGTTATAATTAGTGTTTTAAGGTCTTTTTGGCTATATTGTCATCATGCACTGAGATTCAGACCTTTGTCGCTTCGATTAGAAACAAACTTTTGGCTTTAAATTCTAAGAAGCAACTTGACATTGTGGTATTTATCAATGAGAGTAGCATTTTTGTTACATTTGTAGTCTCTTTTTATATCTTTGTTAAAGTAATTAACTTGGTTAACAATATGACAGGAAGTAGGACGGCGAGGAGGACGATGGAGTTTGGAAGGACATATGTGGTGAGGCCTAAAGGAAAACACCAGGCTACAATGGTTTGGCTACATGGTCTTGGTGATAATGGCTCTAGGTAGGTTCCTTTTTGCTTTTAAGACAAACATTTTATGGTTATTTTTTTTGAAAAAGAATGTCACATTTATATGATGGACTATTATACAAATAACCAGAACAACTTCTTTGCTATTTCTTCCTTTTATCACTTTTAGAAATGTAAAAGCAACTATATATATAATCACATCACTTACAAGCTAGATATTCTGTTTCTTAGTGGAGTTTACTGTACTAATTGTTAGAATAAAGTTTGTAAAGAAGTGTGAGTTCACTGACAAAACAAGAGAAGAAAAGTTGGTTTTGTTGTATCGGCTGATTTGCTTGTTTCTTTTTGCAGTTCTTCTCAGCTCTTGGAAAGCCTAGCCCTTCCTAATGTAAGTGATGTAACTCAGATAACATTTTTGATTTATGTGGTTAGATGGTACTCGTCCTAGACGATGATTGTTGTTTATATAATCTTGCAGATCAAATGGATATGCCCAACTGCCCCAACTCGTCCCGTGGCTATACTTGGTGGATTTCCTTGCACTGCATGTAAGAATGAACCTGACAACTATGACATAGTTAGTTACCTTTATAACTTGAGAACTTCATCTTATTCCAGGGTTTGACGCGGGAGAACTTTCTGATGACACTACTAATGATCTTGAAGGCTTAGAGGCGTCCGTTGCACATATTGCAAACTTATTGTCAACTGAACCTGCTGATGGTAAGTTTCTTTACCATGCACAATTATAGACTATTAAAACTACAGAGACTATTTGTATGAAAATCAGTTCACTAAGTTGATGACTACTGATCATGTGATTGCTAAATCGACGACACCTAAGAAATTAAGTCCTTTTACTTGAAATTCTTCAGTCAGACTGTTTTATTTGTCTGATTAGAAGATTACTATGTCTTATACAGTTAAACTTGGTATCGGAGGCTTCAGCATGGGCGCAGCCACTGCGCTCTACTCAGCGACTTGCTTTGCCCACGGGAAATATGGAAATGGAAACCCTTACCCTGTCAACTTGAGGGCTGTCATAGGCCTCAGTGGTTGGCTTCCAGGTTCCAGGTGTGCAAATCATTTTTTCAAACTATAGCTCTTTTGATTCTCTCATCTAAGTTTACTTGGGAGTTAAAACTGACATTCTGCAGGAATGTGAGGAACAAGATTGAAGGATCACATGAGGCTGCAAGATGTGCTGCATCTTTACCTATTCTACTATGTCATGGAAAATGTATGTACTTTCACTTGCAAATATAGTTATAAAACGTTGACGTTTGTGTCCTTTAGAGTACTTAAAGACCTAAACATTTGATCTGATGTACAGAGTGTCCTGAGTCTGCCTTGATCGTTTTACCATTCCACGATACCAAGAAAAAGAAAGCTGCTAGTTAGTTAAGGAATGTGAATTAGTGTCCCATGTACAACCTACTTAAAATGCTACTTTACGCAAGTATTTAGCTGTCTAGAAGGATGCAACAATATTCTATGAAGTGTCTTGTTGTTACCAACTTATAGTGCAGATTGAGTACTGTGTTTCATATGATGTATGTACAGTATGTATATCCATCTTACACGGTTATCTGAACTTGTTAGGCGATGAAGTTGTTCCTTATCGATATGGAGAGAGGGCTTCCTATGTTTTGAGCTCAGCTGGATTCAGGAATCTTCAATTCAAAGCCTATGATGGGTAACTCCTTTATCCTTTTCTTGGAGAAAAGTCGTCGTCGCATGTATAAAAGATTAACATGAATTACCAACTTCTTCTGCAGGCTTGGTCATTACACAGTGCCAAGGGAAATGGATGAGGTTTGTAATTGGTTAAATGCAAGGCTTGGTCTTGAAGGTTCACGACGATAAACTCCATTACAAATATTTCGTTTTCAACATAGCAAGACGAAGAAAAAGAAAGAGGCTTCGTCACTATACAGTGCCAAGAAAAATGTATGGAACTCTATCAGGAAGAGTTGAAGTTCAGAGTAGCTGATGACAAATGTACGACGAAAACGGTAACAGGAAGGAGTACATAGAGTTTTTATGTAGTTAATAATGTATGTTTTATGGTGAATGCTAAGACTTAGTCTTCCAGTTTTGCCTTAACATCTACTGTATAATAAAATTTTGGATGTGTGCTATTGCTTATTATCATTCACTTGTAGACACAAATAATTTGACAATTTGTTCTCTTCAATTATAGTTTTGACTTTCAACATATGTTTTATTTAGAATTCTGACGGCTTTTGTTACTTTAGTCTGTTACCAATTCAAGAAGAATGAGAGGGAGGTTGGCTGTGTTTTTGATGTACACACAAAAAGTTTTGACCCTTTACCCCTTGAAACAAAATCTAGTGAAAAAAACTAGGTCAAAAGTTCAAAATCATCCAATTTCAGAACCTAGTGAAACAAACGAGATCAAAAGTTCAAAATCATCCATAATTCTAAACTTCTTAAGACATTTTTAGTTAAAAGTATAAAACTAGTAGATACTTGCAAAATTTTACTCTATGGGATACTACTCCATTCATTCTAATTTACATAAACACCATTTCATTTTTATAACAACTTGACTAGTTTCAAGAATCAAATTCATATAATTATTTAGGTTCTACACTTCCATATGATATATTTCCAATCAAACTGACATTATACCCATGATTCTAATAGTCAAATGAACATTTAAACCCAGAAGTGCAGGAAAAATTGTCATGCAACAGCAGTGTCACTTGGATAGTTTCCATGTCTGCAAATAGAATTGCAGACTGGAAAAGCAGGAAGATACTAAGCAAAACCCGTTTTACGCTCTAATAAGTTTCGGACAAAACAGAACCTTTTAACATGTAGAAGAAAGATTGCACTTGTAACAGAGTTGGAATTCAGATTTTAAGAAGAAAAGAATGGAAGACATGGACCGAGACTATAACGGTCAGTAATAAAAGAGCAAGAGATAACATGAATAACATAAAGTCAAGACCTAAACTCTACCCATACACTAAAAGCATGACCAATTTGAGTGCCCTGGCAACAGATTTGTGTTTCTTGTACTTGTTGGCCTTGGTTCATTGTTATCAGAATCTAGATCTCCTGTTTTGTGGTCTAGCACCACTCTCTGGTCGATTGGTCCTCCTACCACCATAGCTTGGAGACCAATCCCATGGGGAAGGCACAGACTCAATCAGGAAAGAGAGACAGAACTCAAGTTCGACATCCACTGGAATATCCAATCCCGCGTCAGCCTCTGAGTAATGACTATCTGGAACATCAAATAGACCAGTGTCAAGAGGCAGTTCAAGAGGCAGGTAAGCCAGGAAGCCATCTTCAAACTCCCTTTGAAGCCCCAAGCTTGTCCAATTAGATTGCCGCATAGGGTCAACCTCAGATGGCCTTCCCAAGGGATGTTCCTGCCTTGCATGATTTCTTAGTTCAGCATAGTTACCAGAGAAATTGCATGCCTCCAGGGCACAACTCCTTGTCTTGGAGTTCATGAAATTACGGGCAGCTTTTACAACAATCCAGCCTTCGACATGTCCCCGGCAAAGAGGACAGGTAAGCTCAGGTTGCTTCTGCATATGAAAACTTGAAGCTCCTGATAATGCTTGTCCCCGACTTTCTCTACGGAACACAGCTCCTGATACATTACCTCCGCCTTGTTGAGCTCCTACAGCAGATGATTTACGAAATTGATCAAGGCAATTAGAATGTCGATGACTTGTGTCACACATATAAGGCTGACAACCCTTGTCTCGTGAAGAACAAAGCAAAAGGACAGCATTGTGTGGATGCTCCAGACATATTGGACACTTAGCTTCTTCCCACTCTCTTTCATTCACAACTGATGGTAGAGATTTCTTGGAGTCTAGGTCAGAATTATCTGAGCTGCAAGAATAAGGAGATGCCCTTGACTGGTTAACGGAAAAGGAATTCACACTTGTGTCTTTTGGCATGTTGAGATGATGCTCTGTTGGACTGGCTTCTATTTTAATGCATTTGTGCAATTCTAGAATAAGAAGAGCAAGAGAATAAATAATCGGCTACAGCTAACAATGAGAACAAATGCAGGAACACCATCATAGCACATAGTGAAATGACTGATATTTCATTTTAATCTGAGGGTCCGTCATATTTGAAAACTTACTTCATCTTTTGTTCTGAGAGGGGGAGGGGTGTGAAGGACATCAAAAAAGGAAAGAGGTTCAACAATGTACTCATTTGAATATACCATGACCAAAAGAATCTGCAATAACCTTTCCCTCTTTTACTTGCGTAGATTCAAAAGCTAAATTGAGAAACAAGAATTAAACTATAAAACCTAGAAAACAGGATATCAACATAGACAACAAAAAATAACATTAATATCCACATTTGTCAATTTACAACTAAAGGTTTCGTCTCTTGAGAGAGCTCTTAGTCCCCAACACTTTTTCCCCTTGAGGCTTACTAAAGTAAACTTAACGTATTACTAATGTGACTTGTCCAGCCCTGACTATTCATGTGTGTACACACCAAATTCTCGTACACATTCTTGCAACAAGTACAACTATGTCTTTAGTTCAACGCTAGTTTGGCATCGGCTTTACATATCCTCTATACCCAAAACTTAATATTTTCTCCCAAGATATGTTTAGTGTTAGAGACCAGAAGTTATACCACATGACTTTCGCATCCTCACAACTCCCCTATGCCCCCATCGCCAACAGTTTCTCCCCCAACTCCTGGGCATTGGTCATGGTCAGATAGCCCCATCTGATTTTTGATCATTCATTCCTGACCTTCTTCTTCGTCCTCTTGATCTACAAATCCATCACCAAGAACCTAT
Organism: Solanum peruvianum; assembly: GCA_027705065.1. Classification (NCBI taxonomy): domain Eukaryota; kingdom Viridiplantae; phylum Streptophyta; class Magnoliopsida; order Solanales; family Solanaceae; genus Solanum; species Solanum peruvianum. The sequence goes on along the minus strand of JAKWJD010001766.1, from coordinate 60,991,772 downwards.
ATTGAGTGGTGAGATTCTTACTCGCAGTCTTCCCAGCGACCTCTATCACCCTTCCAAATGAGCAGATAATCTATCCACACTACAGAAGATTACCAAATACTACTCCTCCTTCAGAAAACATGAATTGGCCACCAAAACCACCCGACAGTGTAACTCCTCTCACATTCCTATCACCTAAAACAAAACCTTCATGTGCCCGTTACAATCTCCTCCTACAAAAAGCTTCCTCAACCCCATGCATGGTACAACTCTAACAAAACAATGTCGTTACAGTAAAAATCATTCAGCATTCACCAATCATGCATCAATTACTTAGGTTTAAGGCTTAATTATTGTTTAAATTCTACCACTAGATTATCAATACAACCCTAATTCATCAATCAAAGTAGTAGTTATTAGAATGAGATGAACCTAATAAAACGGAACAGATGTAATTTGGTACTGAAGAGCGATTACCTTAGAATTAACAAATCACAAACCCTAGACCCAAAGTTTCAAACCTATGAAACAGATAGCCTAATTAGTTTAGATATTACAAAGCATATATAAATTATAAGCAGAGAAAAACTATGAAAGCACAAATATAGAAATAACGTAAAAAACTCCATAAAAGTTGACGAACCTGAAATCGGAGCTTCTTAAAAGAATAAGGACAACAATGCAAATTTATAAGGAAAAATTACTTAATACACTACTTTAATTTATCTAATTTCATTAATTTCCTATTAATATATTAAATTACAAAAATCCTTTTATTATCCTAAATAATACTAATTAAATTTTATATGTTGGAATACTAAAAGTAAATTTAACCTTACCAGAATAAAAGAGAACTTACCTGCTCAATAACTAATTCCTTTCCCTCAAAAATTTCACCTTCCCCAAAATTTCTGCCTTCCCCAAAATTTTTATGTTCCCCAAAATTTTTGCCTTTCCCAAATTCCCCCCCCCCCCCCTAATTTCATTTAAAAATTAAAAATCAAATTTGAAATTCAAAATATTCTAAGGATTATTATCAATACTTTTCCGAATTTGAGTCCTAAATCATGTATATCATCATCCACATTATTATTTTTCAATTTTTTTTATAATTTTTTGTGATGGTATATCATCATCCACATTAATATTTTTCAATTTTTTTCCGTTTTTTTGTATTTTCTATGATTATTGTTCAAAAAAATTTATTGTTGATTTTCATAATTAAATTTTATGTCGATCTGGGTTCTTTATAGTTGCATCAAACTATTGTCATGAAAAAATCAAGCTCTAGCAAGAAAATTTTTTCAAAACACAAACATGCATCTACATCTAAAGACTCTAAAACCCCAAAAAAGAGGGGTCAAAAAGGCGGCACCTCCTATTGTTCGACCAACATTACAAACGGTATGAAAATTTGTTTCCCATATACATCATTATTTTCAAGTTGTTTCTTTAGTTTGTTGATTCTGATTGTTAAGTGTCGTTTATATTATATATGGATTTTTTTTAGTTAGTCTGATAAATTAGTATTAGTCTGATAAATTATATTAAGTATTGTTTTAATCTTATTATAATTTTTGTATATATTTTGTTAGTATGTTCAATTATTTTTTATTAAGTATCAATTTTTGGTGCTCATGATAGAATAACTCTTTGTTTTATTTTTACTTATATTTCGTATGTATTAAGGTATCAAATAATAGTATATGTGTATCATAGAGTCATACATTTATTATTTAAGTAACATATATATATATGAATTATTGATAAGTATATAAAAATTTAAGTATCTAATTTAAATTGTGAATTTGAGTATCTTTTTATGTGTTGAACATGAAATTTAATGTATCAAAGAAATATATTTAAATTTAATATTTTGTTTATATATAGTTTCAAATAGTATTTGTAAGTATGATGCTAACCTGTTTATTTATATTTAGTATCAGCATTAGGCAATTTTTAGTCTCATTTAAAACAGTAATATTATTATATGCGGTCAATAGTTTTATAATTTTTTTATAACAATTTGATAAAATTTTATTTGTTTTATTATAGAATATGAATTACGTCATTAAACATATTCCAACTAATGCATTAAAGTTTGGTCCAATATACAACACGAATTTTGTTGAACATTTAGTATCACCTATTAAGGTTGAAGGTATGAATTTATTTAAAGAAACAATTTTTGCACCATACCTGAATATCCCTAGACGCAATTACCAAGACCAAATTACTAAGTGTTTATTCTTGTTAGAGATTGAGCATGATAATTTAGATGAAGAGATTCACATTCAACATGCCAAAGGGAATGTGTTGAAATTTAGTATCAGTGAATTTGCAATTGTTACTGATTTGAATTGTAAAGGTAATGTAAAGGACTTTACATATCCGGACTCAAAAATCAGTAGGTTAGTTGAAAGATATTTTCCTGATACTAAATATAATATTAACAAACAAAGATTGGTAGACCGATTTATGGTAGGTCAATGGAAAAATCTTGAGGATGCCCTTCATATGGCTATACTTTATTTTATCCATACATTTTTGTATTCCTTACCTGATAATACACCAATTCCTATTGAAGATTTCTATATGGTGGAAGATGTTAGTTACCAACAGTTTCCTTGGGGTATAGTTGTTTTTGAAAAGTTAATGAAATATTTTCGAAAAAAGTACAAACCCTCCAAAAAGTTGTATCGATTGAATAGATTTCCATATGCACTTAATATATGAATTTATGAATGTGCTTCTACGATAAACACCGATATTGCTGTCAAAGAAGGAAATGGTATATCGAGGATTTGCAACTGGCAAGTTGTTGGTTTGAAGCCCAAGTTTGAGTTTTTTATGGAGACAATTTTTTCAGAGGTAATTAATTCAATACAACATTCTTAATTAATTAGTTTTATTAAGGAATACAACTTTAATATGTTTATTGTCATTAATTAATTGTTTTTTTTTTATATTGAATGTTCTAACATTTGAGCCAACTCCTGAAGAAATATCATCACTTGGGTTACCAAATATCAATTATTTACCTCCAAACCAATCAGTTTCAGATAATGATGATGTGCATCCGGAGGAGGTTTCTGGTTTTGAAGACTTCACAATAAAACCTCCAAATATTCTGTTAAAGAGAACATCAATAGGTGTTAATGTAGGAACAACTCCACCAAAACGCAAGAGAATAAAGATTGCACATCCACATAAGTATGATCTATCAAGACTTTCAAAAGCACAGAAGGAACCAGATCATTCATTCAAAAATCCAGAACCACAAAAAAAAGAATCTGAGAATGTAGCTGGTGTTGGTGTTTCTCCAAATTCATTCAATGAAAAAACAAGCTTGTGCAGTTCAGAAATTGATGATTTGAAGAAGTTCATGAAGTCTTATGTAAGTAATCAAGCAATTTAAACTATTATTTCTTTTTGTGTTACTATTTATTATATGTTAATTTTGATTATAGGTTGACCAAAATTTAGAGATCTTGATAGTAAAATTGAAGCTCTTGAGGCATTAATAAAGAGTAACCATTCGTAATTGTTGATTGTTGTTGCTGCGAGAGGAAACAAATATGAGAAGGTGAAATTTTAATTTTTGTTATTTCTTTCTATTTTTTAAGTGACATTTTTTTAAAAAAAATTGAACGATACGGGAGGAGTCTCATCGCCACACATGATGGATGATTCTGTGGCAAAAGAAAATGTTGGTACACAATTCAATTCTAGTAACTCTGATCAAGCAACTGTTTCACATAAGCGTATGGATTGTGCAACTGTAGACGATGCTGCTGAAAATTCTGATGCTGCTGCAAAACAAATATTGAGGATTAGAGTATAATTTATGGTAGGTCAGTCCATATGCTTATGTGAAACAGTTGCTTCATCAGAGTTACTATAATTGAATTGTGTATTAACATTTTCTTTTGCCACAAAATCATCCATCATGTGTGGCGATGAGACTCCTCCCGTATCGTTCAATTTTTTTAAAAAAACGTCACTTAAAAAACCAGAAAGAAATAACAAAAATTAAAATATCACCTTCTCAGATTTGTTTCCTCTCGCAGCAACAACTATCAACAATTATGAATGGTTACTCTTTATTAAGCCTCAAGAGCTTCAATTTTACTATCAAGATCTTCAAATGTTTGGTCAACCTATAATCAAAATTAACATATAATAAATAGTAACACTAAAACATATAAGAGTTTAAATTGCTTGATTACTTACATAAGACTTCATGAACTTCTTCAAATCATCAATTTCTGAACTGCCCAAGCTTGTTTTTTCATTGAATGAATTTGGAGAAACACCAACACCAACTACATTCTCAGATTCTTTTTGTTGTGGTTCTGGATTTTGGAATGAATGATTTGGTTCCTTCTGTGCTTTTGAAAGTCTTGATAGATCATACTTATGTGGATGTGCAATCTTTATTCTCTTGCGTTTTGGTGGAGTTGTTCCTACATTAACACCTCTTGATGTTCTCTTTAACAAAATATTTGGAGGTTTTATTGTGAAGTCTTCAAAACCAGAAATCTCCTCCAGATGCACATCATCATTATCTGGAATTGATGAAACTGATTGGTTTGGAGGTACATAATTGATATATGGTAACCCAAGTGATGATATTTCCTCAGGAGTTGGCTGAATGTTAGAACATTCAATCTAAAAAAAATAATTAATTAATGACAATAAACATATTAAAGTTGTATTCCATAATAAAACTAAATAATTAAAAATGTTGTATTGAATTAATTACCTCTGAAAAAATTATTTCCATAAAATAATCAAACTTGGACTTCAAACCAACAACTTGTCAGTTGCAAATCCTCGGTATACCGTTTCCTTCTTTGACAATAATAACAGTGTTTATCGTAGAAGCACATACACAAATCCATATATTAAGTGCATATGGAAATCCATTCAATCGATACAACTTTTTGGAGGGTTTGTACTTTTTTCGAAAATATTTTATTAACTTTTCAAAAGCAACTATACCCCAAGAAAACTGCTGGTAACTACCATCTTCCACCATATAGAAATCTTCAATAGGAATTGGTGTATTATCAGGTTGGGAATACAAAAATGTATGGATATAGCCATCTGAAGGGCATCCTCAATATTTTCCCATTGACCTACCATAAACCGGTTTACCAATCTTTGTTTGTTAACATTGTATTTAGTATCAGGAAAATATCTTTCAACTAACCTACTGATTTTTGAGTCTGGATATGTAAAGTCCTTTACATTACCTTTACAATTCAAACCAGTAACAATTGCAAATTCACTCATACTAAATTTCAACACATTCCCTTTGGCATGTCGAATGTGAATCTCTTCATCTAAATTATCATGCTCAATCTCTAACAAGTATAAACACTTAGTAATTTGACTTTGGTAATTGCATCTAGGGATATTTAGTATGGTGCAAAAATTGTTTCTTTAAATAAATTCATACCTTCAACCTTAATAGATGATACTAAGTGTTCAACAAAATTCGTGTTGTATATTGGACCAAACTTTAATGCATTAGTTGGAATATGTTTAATGACATAATTCATATTCTGCAATAAAACAAATAAAATTTTATCAAATTGTTATAAAAAAATTATAAACTATTGACCGTATATAATAATATTACTGTTTTAAATGAGACTAAAAATTGCCTAATGCTGATACTAAATATAAATAAACAGGTTAACATCATACTTACAAATACTATTTGAAACTCTATATAAACGAAATATTAAATTTAAATATATTTCTTTGATACATTAAATTTCATGTCCAACACATAAAAAGATACTCAAATTCACAATTTAAATTAGATACTTAAATTTTTATATACTTATCAATAATTCATATAAATATGATATTAAAATAATAAATGTATGACTTTATGATACACATATACTATTATTTGATACCTTAATACATACGAAATATAAGTAAAAATAAAACAAAGAATTATTCTATCATGAGCACCAAAAATTGATACTTAATAAAAAATAATTGAACATATTAGCAAAATATATACAAAAATCATGATAAGATTAAAACGATACTTAATATAATTTATCAGACTAATACTAATTTATCAGACTAACTAAAAAAAATAATTCTATATACAATATAAACGACACTTAACAATCAGAATCAACAAACTAAAAAAACAACTTGAAAATAATAATGTATATGAGAAAAAAATTTACATACCGTTTGAAATGTTGGTCGAACAATAGGAGGTGCCGCCTTTCTATCCCTCTTTTTGGAGTTTTCGGGTCTTTAGATGTAGATGCATGTTTGTTTTTTTAAAGAATTTTTCTTGCTAGAGCTTGATTTTTTCATGACAATAGTTTGATACAACTATAAAGAACTCAGATCTACATAAAATTTGATTATGAAAATCAACAATAAAATTTTTTGAACAATAATCACAGAAAATATAAAAAAATTTGAAAAATATTAATGTGGATGATGATATACCATCATAGAAAATACAAAAAAAAAATGAAAAAAATTAAAAAATAATAATGTGGATAATGATAAACCCGATTTAGGACTCAAATTCGGAAGTATATTGATAATAATCCTTAGAATAATTTGAATTTGAAATTCAATTTACAATTTTTAACTGAAATTAGGGGGAAAATTTGGGAGAAAGATTTGGGGAAGGTAAATTTTTTGGGTTAAAGGAATCAGATATTGGGATGGTAAGTTCGTTTTTACTTTGATAAGGTTAAATTAATTTTTTAGTATTCCAACGTATAAACTTTAATTAATATCATTTGGGGTAAAAAAAAAGTATTTTTGTAATTTAATACATTAGTAGAGAATTAATGAAATTACGTAAATTAAAGTAGTATAGTTTAGTAAATTTTCCTTGTATATTTTATATTTGTACTATATTAGAAGTATGGGTAGGAAGTGTGGTATCAACCTGTCAGGTTTTTGTCTTTACAATTGTATTTGAGGGTATTTTAGTCACTTTACTATTGAATGCAACCAACTATTAAGTCCTCATCCATCGATGTTAATAGAGGAGTGAGGCGTCAGATTTCTCATTCAATCAACGACATCGGCCTTTGTTTCTTTGAATATGTCGTAGGTTAGTTACAATCGATATTCTAGGTAATGTAACTTTTTAAAAAAATATATTATATGAATTTGCTGATCAATTTTAGCCAAAGTAATTGTGGTAAATTTCTGTTGTCACACTGAAAAATAGAAGTGAAAATAATATGTGAATTGCTAATTGAAAGAAGGAACAGAAAGGGGTGTGGGATTGGTACCATATATTGATATTTATGATGCATTACCAAATGTTTGCAAAAATATCACCAATAGAAACTCAAGATTTTCTTTGCATGATATTGATTTCACACTACATTCTTTGCAGGGAGAAGAACTTCAAGTATTTTCTACTTTGCAAAAGATGTTAGTGGTGTAGTTTGTGATAGAAATTAAATTTTCATTGGAAATAATTTTTCAAAATATGTAAAAGATAATTAAAAAAAAATCTTCGATTCAATTTAAATTTTTTCATTTTTCTCGTGCGATCAATTATATTATAGGGATGCTTTTGATGGCCTTGAATAAGACTTTTTATAAATTATAGTGCATGTCTATGATAAACTTCAATATTTAAATTGTTGACACTAAATTTTGGTCGGATCGTTTTAAAATTAATACATGTTGAGTATTTTATTTTAAATAATTCAAAATACATATTTTTGTCATTTTAATGATTTGTTGATAATCATTCTTTTCTCTAAATATTAGGATTTTTATCGATTGTTATGTTTAAATTATTTTGTCACAGTCATACGTTCAAATATTTATTCATTTTTTATAGATCATTATTTATGTTAAATTGCATTTTTTACATGTAATTGATTACGTTTATTACATTTTTTCGTATTCATTTTTTTCTGTTATATTGTTAATATTCATTTTGATATTTTGTGCTGTCTAAAAATTCATTTAAATTCAAATACAATTTACACACACAGATGGGTCACAACCTCAAGCCCATAAGTTGAGCTCATAGTTTTCAACTCCCTATATATGAAATATGAAATAGTTGGTCCATTATATTTTGGGGTGGTGAAAATTTTTAGGGTTAAATTTTCAGATTTTACAAGTCATAAAGATATTTTTAGTGCTCACATTTTTCAATCACCACCCGGAGCGCTAAAACCCCTCATTTGTTGAGCTCCTCCGTCTCACTGCCGGAGTATCACCGAACCGCCCGAAAAATTTACCCCAAACAACAATCCAAAAACTTGCCAGAAACACCCATCACAACCCCTTTTCTCCGACCAAACAGCTCCATATCCAAACCTACCTGAAAGCAGCAACCCCAAACCACCATCGCCTCCTTTCCCACTCTTCTCTCCATAAAAAACCGATCCAAACACTGTCTGTGTTCTCTTTTTCGGCAGCCACGAAACTGAACCATTTTTTTCATGCCAAAATCGTACCACCAAGCCATCTTCTTCCTTACTCCAAACCACCTCCCATTTTGATAAAAAAATATCAACCAAAACCCCTTCGATTTCCAGCAAACAACCAACAAATCCACGAGTTTCCTCCACCAAACAACAACAAAGTCGACGAGCTTCGAAGGCTCTGGCAGAACAATCACAACACTCTTTCATTTTCCCCTTTTTACGGTGAAAGAATCACCGGAAACAACCTCAAATGGCCAGTCCCTTCCCCTCTCCCCTTTCATGATTTTCCTCTTATTTTTTGCAGGTAACCTGCTGCCATTCAAATGAGCTCCAAGCTCAGGCGAAGTTCCGAACGGACGCCAGATCTTAGACAGCTTCAAGATGGAACAACACTAAAATACCCAAGTCGTGTTGCATTGATCTCAATGAACCCACAACGGTGGAAGCCATTTACAACAGTTGAAAATGCTAAACTCCGGCGAAACCTCACTGTTTGTTTCCATTATTCCTTTTTATTTCATTATTTACTATTATTATTTTCTTATCAATTTTTGTTATTACTGATATTTAGTAGTGTTTTTGTTCCATGTGCAACCTTGTTTGAATACTTGTTCTAGTGAGCATTTTATATTTGTTTTATTTATTTTATATTTTGTTTTGCTAAAACTTCTTTTTGAGTATGTCAATATTGTTTGGTTCTTTTATTTGCTTTTGTTTTGTAAGTGATTTCTATAGAAATATTTACTATAGCATTTGTAAAGATGCTACTGTAAATTTCTAGAATATTTTAGTATTGTATTTTAGTTTTATTTTATTCTTCTTTTTTTTTGTTTTTTTTTTATTTTTGTCCTTTGTTGGCTTCAATTTTGCTTTTGTTTTACTTATTATATGAATTGTTGCTCTATTTCTATCAATTATCTTGCTAGTCTCTGGTTTATTAATTATTTTGAATATTGTTTGTTAGTGATTGCATATTATATTATTTTAAAACTTTATTTTGATAATCTCGTATGATTTTGTGTTGAAATAGTGTTAAATTTGGTCAATATTTCTCTATCGGTTTTGGAGGCATTTGCATGTTAAAAGAGGAAATTTAATTAAATTCATATTATTTGTTTTGTTAAAATTGGCCAAGGATAAAATCTCTCTGTCGATTTTGGAGGCTTCCTGTCACGACCCAAAACGAGCCGCGAGTGACACCCACACTTATCCTACTATGTGAGCGAACCAACCAATCTAAACCCCAACATTTCAACCATAATAAACAGAATATAATGCGGAAGACTTAAGACTCATTAATGAAAATCGATTAAATAACTTCTAAAAACTCAATACTTATTATTCCCAAAAACTGAAAGTCATCACCACAAGAACATCTATCCTCATACTACTAAATCTAAGAATGTCTAAGAAGCTAAAATAAATAAACAGCTAGTCCATGCCGAAATTTCAAGGCATCAAGACATGAAGAGGAAGATCCAGTCCAAGCTAGAAGCAATAGCTCACCCTGAAATCTGGCATGATGAAGACTAGCTAGAGTTGAGGTTGAGTTGAAGACGATGGCACGTTTGCTGCGCTCCACAATTAACAAAGAAAAATAATACAAGTAGGGGTCAGTACAAGGCACAAGTACTGACTAGGTATCATCGGCCAACTCAAAATAGAAAACAGTATATATCAGATAATAACATAAAATCAGCTAATATTCTTAACAGGTGACAACAACAATTACCATAACCCTTGGTCACAACACCAAGCACATCTATGAGGACTCAAGCCTCCACACCCTACTCATTTGGGAAACAGGTTCTTTAGATTGAGTATATTAACATATTTCAAGATTCATTCTCTTTACTATCCTGGTGTCGGAACGTGACACTCCGATCCATCTACTATCCTGGTGTCGGAACGCGACACTCCGATCCATCTACTATCCTGGTGTCGGAACGTGACACTCCGATCCATATACTATCCTGGTGTTGGAACGTGACACTCCGATCCATATACTATCCTGGTGTCGGAACGTGACACCCGATCCTCTATTACTATCCCGGTGTCGGAACGTGACACCCGATCCTCTAATCTCATTACTTTAGTTCATCAAGCCTTCTTTTATACCAAGGCATCATCATTAACAAAGTAAATTTAAGATTTAAGATTCACAGCCTCTTCTTCCCAACCCATTACAATTACATCATCACATCATACAAGCATACAATTAACCATATAGAAGACTTTACAATACTACCCAATACATATCATTCGCTATTAAGAGTTTACTATGAGATAGCATAAACCATAACCTACCTCCACCGAAGAATCGCGATCAAACAAGCTATCTTCCAAAACCTTTGCTTTCCTCTGCGTTCTTCTCTTTCTCTCGTTCGTTTCTCCCTTCTCTCTCTGTTCTTTCTGTTTTTCTTATTCAAACCCTTTTTCTTTTACCCTAAGTGTCATATAATTAAGTATAAAAGATGATAAAATAACCCACTTTTTATTTCAAGGTTATATCCTTTAACCCCAAGTAATTGAATTATTAACATTAATCCACTAACTTTATAATTATAAGCATGAATAGTCCAAAACGCCCCTTAAAAACTTTTAACAGAAATTCGACCCAGCCAGGGTTACGCAACGTGTGACGGTCCGTCATGACTGTGACGATCCGTCCTGCAGGTCCGTCACAAAGTTAAGAGAGTTAATTCTGTGGAAAGATTTGTGACGGTCCGTCGTGCCTGCGACGGTCCGTCCTGCCATTCCGTCACGAAGTTCAGAGAGTCGATCTCAGTACCCAAATTTCAGAATTCTAAGTGTTTTGGAACGAGACCCCCTCGACGGTCCGTCGTGCCCATGACGGTCCGTCGTGGGATCCGTCGACCAAGACAGTTTTTACCAGAATAAACTCTACTGCTCAAAACGACTAAACAGGTCGTTACAATAGATACCAATTTATCCATCGTTCGTCCTCGAACGATCACAAGAAGAAAAACAAGGGCGAAAAGGAGTACCTGAATCTGTAAACAGGTGTGGGTATCTTTCTTGCATATCAGCCTCTTCTCCCAAGTGGACTCTTCAATCGGCTGATTCTTCCATTGAACCTTGATGGATGTAATCTCCCTTGATCTCAACTTGCGAATTTCTCTATCTAGAATGGCAACAGGCTCCTCCTCATAAGACAAATTCTCATCAAGCAGAACCGAATCCCAACAAATGATGTAGTTTCCATCCCCATGGTATCTTTTCAACATAGACACATGAAATACCGGATGCACTCCTGACAGTCCTGGAGGCAAGGCTAATTCATAAGCCACCTCCCCTACTCTCTTAAGTACTTCAAATGGTCCAATATACCTTGGGCTTAGCTTAACTCTTTTACCAAACCACATTACCCCTTTCATGGGTGAAACCTTCAGCAAAACTTGTTCACCCTCCATGAACTCCAAGTCTTTAACCTTTCGATCTGGATATTCCTTTTGCCTACTTTGCGCCGCTAAAAGATTTTCTTGAATAGATTTCACTTTCTCTAATGAATCCCTCAAAAGATCAGTACCCCAAGGTCTAACCTCAAATGCATCAAACCAACCAATGGGAGACCTACATCTCCTCCCATACAGTGCCTCAAATGGAGCCATATCAATACTTGAGTGATAGCTATTATTGTATGAAAACTCCGCTAAGGGTAAAAAGTTATCCCAATGACCACCAAATTCTATCACACATGCACGAAGCATATCTTCCAATACCTGAATCGTTCGCTCAGACTGACCATCGGTCTGGGGGTGAAATGCAGTACTAAGGTCCAACCTAGTACTTAATTCAGCATGCAATGTTCTCCAAAACTTAGAAGTAAACTGCGTACCTCTATCTGATATGATGGAAAGTGGAACTCCATGCAATCGAACAATTTCTGAGATATAGAGTTTGTCTAACTTCTCTGCATTGTATGTCACCTTGACCGAAATGAAGTGAGCAGACTTAGTTAATCTGTCCACAATTACCCAAATAGAATCAAACTTTCCCAATGTCTTTGGAAGACCAACCACGAAGTCCATTGCAAGTCTCTCCCACTTCCATTCAGGAATGGGCATTCTCTGAAGTGTTCCTCCGGGCCTCTGGTGTTCATACTTTACTTGCTGACAATTTGGACACTTGGCAACAAAATCAACAATGTCGCGCTTCATTTTACTCCATTAAAAGTGTTGCTTTAGGTCACGGTACATCTTGGTTGCACCAGGATGTATAGAATATCCGGAACTATGAGGCTCTGTAAGAATAGTGTGGATCAAATCATCAACACGGGGCACACATACCCTTCCCTTAATCCTCAAAACACCTTCCTCATCAATTATTGCCTCTTTAGCCTCCCCTCGCAACACCATATCCCGAATTCGGCTTAGTTTCTCATCATCAAACTTTTTTCCCTTGATCTTGTCAAAAAAAGAAGATCTTGCCTCCACACAGGCCAAAAATCCTCCTTTCTCTAGTATTTCCAGTCTCATAAAGTCGTTAGCCAAGTTTTGGGTTTCTCTAGCCAATGGGCGTCTAGAAACTTGTAAGTGGGCTAAACTACCCATGCTCCCTGCTTTTCTACTTAAAGCATCAGCCACCACATTTGCTTTTCCTGGGTGATACAGAATAGTAATATCATAGTTCTTCAACAGTTCCATCCACCTCCTCTGCCTCAAATTCAAGTCTTTCTAGGTAAAGACATACTGTAGACTACGATGATCTGTGTATACTTCACACTTGACCCCATATAGATAATGTCTCCATTGCTTTAATGCAAACACAACTGCAGCCAATTCCAAATCATGGGTCGGATAGTTACGTTCGTGCACCTTTAGTTGCCTTGAAGCATAAGCGATTACATTTCTCTCTTGCATTAGCACCGCACCCAAACCCGAATAGGATGCATCACAATAAACAATGAAATTCTTACCCTCTACTGGCAAGGTAAGGATAGGTGCCGTAGTCATCAAGGTTTTGAGTTTCTGGAAGCTTTCCTCACATTCATCCGACCATACAAATGGAACATTCTGCTTAGTCAAGTTTGTCAATTGGGAAGCAATAGAAGAAAATCCCTTGACAAATCGACGGTAGTAGCTGGCTAAACCAACAAAGCTCCTTACTTCTGACACATTAGTAGGTCTTACCCAATTCCTCACTGTTTCAATCTTAGAAGGATCCACCATCACTTCATCCTTAGAAACCACGTGCCCCAAGAAGGACACTGAATCTAGCCAAAACTCACACTTGGAGAATTTGGCATAAAACTTTTTCTTCCTCAACAACTCCAATACAATTCTCAAATGCTCATCATGTTCCTTCTTACTTTTTGAGTATATCAGTATATCATCAATAAATACGATAACAAAGAGATCCAGATATGGCTTAAAAATCCCGTTCATCAAGCTCATGAAAGCAGCAGGGGCATTCGTAAGACCAAAAGACATTACTACGAATTCGTAATGCCCATACCTGGTTCGAAAAGCAGTCTTTGGCACATCTGTTGCCCGTATTTTCAATTGATGATAACCGGATCTCAAGTCAATTTTGGAGAAGACACAAGCATCTTGTAACTGATCGAACAAGTCATCAATGCGGGGAATGGGGTACTTGTTCTTAATAGTTACCTTATTCAACTGCCGGTAGTCTATGCACATCCGGAAACTCCCATCCTTCTTCTTCACAAATAACACCGGAGCACCCCAAGGGGAAGCGCTTGGTCTAATGAAGCCTTTACCTAACAACTCTTGAAGTTGGGCCTTTAGTTCCCTTAACTCCGCTGGGGCCATCCTATAAGGGGGTATGGAAATGGGGCGAGTCCCCGGCTCCAGATCAATGCAAAAGTCAATATCCCTATCCGGTGGCATACCAGGAAGGTCTGCACGGAACACATCCAGAAACTCACGGACTATCGAAACTGACTCAATTGAAGGCACTTGGGTAGTATCATCCCTGAGGTGTGCCAAGAACGCTAAACACCCTTTACTAACCATTCTCTTAGCACGAAGAAAGGAGATGATACGAACTGGAGTGGAAGTGTAATCACCCTCCCACACTAACGGATCTGTCCCAGGCTTGGCCAACGTTACAGTTTTAGCATTACAATCTAAGATTGCAAAATTTGGAGAAAGCCAAGTCATACCCAGAATTACATCGAAATCAACCATTTCTAAAATAACCAAGTCCACATGAGTATTGCTCCCCACAAAAGTCACCAGACAAGACCTATATACCTTTTCAACTATCACAGACTCACCCACCGGAGTAGAAACACGAATAGGCATGTCAAGCAATTCACAATGTAAATTAAGACCAGTAGCAAATGAGGAAGATACATATGAAAATGTGGAGCCAGGATCAAATAATACAGAAGCCATGCAATCACAAACCAAAAGATTACCTGTGATAAAAGCATCAGATGTCTCCGCTTCAGACCGCCCGGGGAAAGCATAACAATGGGCCCTATCACCTGTCTGCCCGTTGCCCCTACCATGTTGTGCTGTAGTGGCTCCAGTTTGCCCGTCACCCCAGCCGTTTTGGTGACCACCATTACCTCGGCCACCACGTCCTCCAGAATGACGGCCTCTTCCATGACCACCTCTACCTCTGACTATTTGAGGTCTGTAACTCTGTTTTGGACAATACCTCTTAATGTGTCCAGTATCCCCACATCCATAACACTCTCTGGATTCAAGCATAGGTCTCTGTGAGAATGACGAAGTCTGGGGATAACCTCCAAACTCGGAGAAGTGTTGACCGGTCTGCGTGGACCCCCAACTACAGTCTGCAGTGAAGACTGAATAGGTTGGGCTGGATAACCTCCTGAACCTTGCCCTCTGGAGTAAGAACCATTAAACTCACCTCCCTTACGAAACCTTTTAGATGTCGATGCCATGGTGAAGTCATCTGGCTTCACTCCCTCCACCTATATCACGAAGTCTACCACTTCCGGAAAGGATTTTGCTGTAGCCGCTACCTGTAAGGCTGAAATCCGCAAATCTGACCTCAATCCCTTCACAAAACGGCGAATCCGCTCTTGTGGACTGAAACAAAGCTGGGTGGAATACCTGGATAATGCACGAAACTTAGCCTCATACGCAGTAACCGACATCCTGCCTTGCTCTAGGCTCAAGAACTCATCTCTCCTCCTATCCCTCAAGGTCCGGGGGATATACTTCTCCATAAATAAGCTAGAGAATGACGCCCAAGTCATAGGTGGTGCCTGTGCGGGTTGACACTCAACATGTGACCGCCACCACATTTTGGCATTTCCCTGAAACTGATAGGTTACAAACTCAACTCCAAATCGTTCCACTATGCCCATTTTATGTAGTAACTCATGACAATCAATCAGAAAATCGTAGGTATCCTTAGATTCAGCACCCTTGAAGACTGGAGGTTTCAATTTCAAGAACTTAATGAAAAGTTCATGCTGATCACTTGTCATTATGGGCCCTGTAGTCAAACGAGGAAACGTGCCTATTTCCAATGAGGCATCCATGCGGGGAGCCTCAGCAGCGGCCTGTCGTACTTTCGGAACCTGAGGTGCCAGTGCAGAAAACACTGGAGGTGTCTGGCCTTGATCAGATAACCCGCTAAGATAAGCAAGAACCTGATTAATCATCTCAGGGGTAGGTTGCGGTGGTAATTCCTCATTCTGCACTTGCTCACTTCCCCCTTCCTCACCCTCTCTTACTACTTCCTCAGTCGGTGGAGGAGTCACCGCCCTAGTACTAGATGATCCAGGTGCTTGTCCTCTTCCTTTGGAGGGCGTCCTCCCGCGACCTCTACCACGGCCTCTTGCCACTAATCCTCCTCGAGCTACAGCCCCAGTGGCTGGCTCAGTTGCATCTTGTCTTGCCGGTGTTGGTGTTGGCGCCGCTGTTGCTCTAGTTCTAACCATCTGCGAAATAGAGTGAAGATGGTCAGATACCAATTTGTATCACCTAGATACCAATTGGATCCAAGTATTAGCACGAAAGAAAGAAAGAAGAATTGGAATTTCCCTAAAGTCTTATAGCCTCTCAAAGAAAAGTAAAGGCGTCCCCCTACCGTTCCTTAAGACTCTACTAGACTCGTTCTTGTGTGATAAGACCAACGAACCTAATGCTTTGATACCAAGTTTGTCACGACCCAAAACGAGCCGCGAGTGGCACCCACACTTATCCTACTATGTGAACGAACCAACCAATCTAAACCCCAACATTTCAACCACAATAAACAGAATATAATGCGGAATACTTAAGACTCATTAATGAAAATCGATTAAATAACTTCTAAAAACTCAATACTTATTATTCCCAAAAACTGGAAGTCATCACCACAAGAACATCTATCCTCATACTACTAAATCTAAGAATGTCTAAGAAGCTAAAATAAATAAACAGCTAGTCCATGCCGGAATTTCAAGGCATCAAGACATGAAGAGGAAGATCCAGTCCAAGCTAGAAGCAATAGCTCACCCTGAAATCTGGCGTGATGAAGACTGGATAGAGTTGACGTTGAGTTGAAGACGATGGCGCATTTGCTGCGCTCCACAATTAACAAAGAAAAACAATACAAGTAGGGGTCAGTACAAGACACAAGTACTGACTAGGTATCATCGGCCAACTCAAAATATAAAACTGTATATATCAAATAATAACATAAAATCAGCTAATATTCTTAACAGGTGACAACAACAATTACCATAACCCTTGGTCACAACACCAAGCACATCTATGAGGACTCAAGCCTCCACACCCTACTCATTTGGGAAACAGGTTCTTTAGATTGAGTATATTAACATATTTCAAGATTCATTCTCTTTACTATCCTGGTGTCGGAACGTGACACTCCAATCCATCTACTATCCTGGTGTCGGAACGTGACACTCCGATCCATATACTATCCTGGTGTCGGAACGTGACACTTCGATCCATATACTATCCTGGTGTCGGAACGTGACACTCCGATCCATATACTATCCTGGTGTCGGAACGTGACACTCCGATCCATATACTATCCTGGTGTCGGAACGTGACACCCGATCCTCTATTACTATCCTGGTGTCGGAACGTGACACCCGATCCTCTAATCTCATTACTTTAGTTCATCAAGCCTTCTTTTATACCAAGGCATCATCATTAACAAAGT
The DNA here is from genome assembly GCA_027705065.1 of Solanum peruvianum. Taxonomy (NCBI): domain Eukaryota; kingdom Viridiplantae; phylum Streptophyta; class Magnoliopsida; order Solanales; family Solanaceae; genus Solanum; species Solanum peruvianum. The sequence goes on along the minus strand of JAKWJD010001766.1, from coordinate 60,974,193 downwards.
AAATTTAAGATTTAAGATTCACAGCCTCATCTTCCCAACCCATTACAATTACATCATCACATCATACAAGCACACAATTAAGCATATAGAAGACTTTACAATACTACCCAATACATATCATTCGCTATTTAGAGTTTACTATGAGATAGCATAAACCATAACCTACCTCCACCGAAGAATCGCGACCAAACAAGCTATCTTCCAAAACCTTTGTTTTCCTCTGCGTTCTTCTCTTTCTCTCGTTCGTTTCTCCCTTCTCTCTCTGTTCTTTCTGTTTTTCTTATTCAAACTCTTTTTCTTTTACCCTAAGTGTCATATAATTAAGTATAAAAGATGATAAAATAACCCACTTTTTATTTCAAGGTTATCTCCTTTAACCCCCAAGTAATTGAATTATTAACATTAATCTACTAACTTTATAATTATAAGCATGAATAGTCCAAAACGCCCCTTAAAAACTTTTAACAGAAATCCGACCCAGCCAGGGTTACGCAACCTGTGATGGTCCGTCATGACTGTGACGGTCCGTCCTGCAGGTCCGTCACAAAGTTCAGAGAGTTAATTCTTTGGAAAGATTTGTGACGGTCCGTCGTGCCTGCGACGGTCCGTCGTGCCATTCCGTCACGAAGTTTAGAGAGTCGATCTCAGTACCCAAATTTCAGAATTCTAAGTGTTTTGGAACGAGACCCCCCTCGACGGTCCGTCGTGCCCATGACGGTCCGTCGTGGGATCCGTCGACCAAGACAGTTTTTACCAGAATAAACTCTACTGCTCAAAACGACTAAACAGGTCGTTACACTTCCCATTTTAAAAGACAGAATTTTAGTTAAATTTATATTATTTACTTGTTAAAATTGGTCGATTAAGAAATTACCGTCGATTTCCAAGGCTTCCCATGTTCATAAGATGGATTTTTATTATTAAGTTATTATTTGATTAATTCATATTTATTAATTACTAACTCTTTTACTAAGTGTTTTTACAGGTACCCTTAAGTTGCTTTCCATTGAAGTTATTCGGACAAAGTTCGAATTATATTATTAATTATTTTGTATATATTGACGTTAGGCAAATCTTACATCGATGTTATTATATAATCATATTACTCGTGTATATTGTATGATTACTATACTTGTACATTAATTTGTCTCCTCCTCGATTTGAAAAAATGAACCCAGTCGGGAACCACAGTTGTGGATTTCGAAGGATGCCTAACCCCTTCCCTTCGGAATAACTTGAACCCCTTATCTAGAATCAAATTGGTTTTGTAGACTCGCTTGTAAGTTAATTAACTAATCGGTTTTCTAGTTTTCCTAAAAAATTTAGGTGGCGACTCCTTTTCTCTTTAATCCCTTTTCCCTTTTACCTCGTTACCCGTTTTAAAAATCGCTTTAATTATAATTCTTTTTTAATTGAGTCACTGCGACGTTACTCCTACTTCAAACGATGTCAACATACCATTTCTATTTGCTGGTATTTGTCCATGGGAGCTAATAAGGTTTCTTATGTTCAAAGTGTTGGTGGCAAATGAAGTTACAGAAAAGTCTTAAAGTAGGGAAAGGTGTCAATTAGATTCTGTACAAAAATATATGCAGCTGAATTATTTTACTATGTAAATTAGTGACAAGCTTTCTTTGACTTGTAGTTTTTTTTTTCTTCATATGTGTAAAATGGTATTTGTAAAATTCTGATGAAGTTATTTTTATTAGTAAATATACTCATGATATATATATGTATGTATATATAATCTGTAGATTATTAATTACTCGTGATAATTTTTACATTATATAATTCATGTATACATATAACTAGTACGTGACCGAATTGACCCCTCAGTGAACAAACACTCGTGCATTATTTTATACATATATCTATTTAAGTTTAGTTAGGTGAGAAAATATATCATAAATCACACTTGGAAATAAAATAAATAAAAACAAACAAATATATTAGGTTGAGATGCGAAGACATATATTGAATTTTTTAAGGAGATTCAAGCTTATTGTGATATAATATTCATCGCTTTAGTAGTATATCTCTTGACTTATATCCTACAAAATACAATAGTCCAACAACATCGTACAAATCAAACAACTCTGAGTTAGTTGAAGATTTCAAAACTCCACCAAAAGAATCTTTCTTTCAATTTATCTCTTTGGAGACTTGTATTTTTTTATATGAAGGAAAACATTTTCAAAAAAACAAAAGTCATTTTCGCATGTTTGATTGGATAAAAGTTTTGAAAAATATTTTCTAGGAAGTCACGTTCCTCCCGACGAAGGAAAATGACTTCCTTAACGGGAGTAGAAAAAAATAAATTCTACAGATTATATTCTATGTTTATTGTATTTTCCTCACCCATTCAATGCTTCCAACCTCTACCTGTTGACCATCCACCTCCGCTTCCCTCGAAGCCCCACTCTACAATATATCAAATATAATTTGAGTGATATATTCGTACTTTTGAAAATTCTGGATCCGTCAGTAGTTGGAGGGCTAAAAATTATCAAATTAAAAGTCTAAAAGTCTAATTTTCAATGCGTAAAATCATTTGTGATACAACTTCAAAACAACGATATTCATATTTTTGTGAGATTACAGAAGAACATCGTGGGGATCGTTATTTTCCTTGATATAACATTAGGTAAGGATTTCTAAGCCCTCCTCTATCGTTAATTTTGAAGTTATATGCTTTTATGACATAAAAATCTATTTTTCTGTTTGTACGTACGTTGTGGACTATTTAAGGTGGCGGTTGAGTTAAGTGTGTTGTTCTCATTCTGCTTAAGTATCACATTGAATTATTGACTGAGAATATTTGAGCTATCGGATTGCTCACAACCACCAGGGTGGATCTATGCGTACCTGTGGAGCGTCACAACACTCAGTGATCTCAGAAAATATAAGTTTTAAGAATGATGAATATTATTATTTTTAGAGTTCTCTTAATTTAAAGGTTCCTTCAATCTTCACCAACATTCTTGCTAGTAAGATGACTAGGTTGAAATTAAAATTTTTATTTTCTGTAACATATATCTGCAACAACACATAAGACAACGGAATATGAATGTATTAAGTAAACACTATTAGATTGTTTATACAAGCTCAAATTTAGTGTAAAAATCCTTTTTTCCTCAACGTGTCAGCGAATAAGGTCATTAATTTCTAAAAAAAATAAAAATTGAATTGTTTAGTTATCTCTAATCTCAGAATATCAAAAAGAAAATATTACTAACATGATCGATTTATTTATGAAAAATGAAAAAAACGTAACTCGAATTGTAATCCAAAATTAAAGTAACCGGCACACTTATCTTACTTGAACAATGTGGGACCCAAGACCTCTGAACCCTAGATCCGCCTCTACAACAACCATAATGATTGTTGATGAAGTTGACTATTGAATTATATATATGTTGACATATGATCTTCCCTTATGGGGACTAGAGGGATTTTGATTAGCTTAAAGGTTGGTCATACTTATTTTTAAAGTAAGTTTTTGAATTCTGAAAGTGTTTGATATATAAAAATAACTTGAGATAAGTCAAAAATAATTTAAAATAAGTTTAAGTGTTTGACATGATTAAAAATAACATAAAACATGTTCAAAACAAATTAAAATCTAATAGTAGACCTCCTTCTACTTTTTTTTTTGACTTAAAAATTATTTAAATTTAACTTTTTAAGCCCTTCCAAATGGGCTCTTATGAGCTACATATATTTGCCTACGAAATTATACAGATTCTGCAAAAAGGGGCTATATACATATTGTCTTAGGTCTATATAAAGATTGTCTTTGGGGATATGTATAAATTGCCTAAGGAGATATATACAGTTTAGCTAAAGGGTTATTGAGGGAGTAATTTTCTTAGATAGTCACCATGTTTAGGAAATTATCTAGTAATATCATTTATGTTTGTTTTAGGATTATAATATCATTCAACTTTACTTATTCTTTTAAAATATACTTGACATAAAAAAACATTATCTCATTTATTAGGATGTCATGTCACATTTTTTAAATTTATTAATAATATCTTTTTTAGATTCTTTAAGTGTTTGTGCCTCTGCTTTTTAATATTATTTATACGCTGTTTTTTGTTTAGTTGTTTGTACTTCTCTGATTTGAAAAAATATTTAGTTTGTTCTATTTTAACTTAATTAGTGGATAATTTTTTCTAAAATTATAGAATCTTTTTTGGTTATATCTTTTAGTTTTAAATTCATATTCTTTAGTAGTAACTTTATTATTTTGGATGTCGGTAGTATCTTGTAGGTACTTTGAATATGAAATCAACAATCGATGACGAAAAATACTTTAATTATGGACATCTTAATGGACATCTTTACATCGAAATTGTGCAAACAAAAAGTAACTAACGACTTAAAATATCTATAATCATATTAAAATTTAATTAACATTCTAAAATCTATCAATATCACATAAATTAAAATAATAGATATTGGACTCGTGCTAGCATAGACACTTGTGTCTAGTTTTAAGCTTACATGTAAGTTTTAAATTTTACTTCTTTAAAGTAGAGATTTTTAAATCAATATTAGATATATATTTAATAATTTTAAAAGCATAAATATAACTAAATTCTGTGTAACCGAAGGTTGCTCCGCTCTCAATTTCTTGTGATAATCGACATAATTTTATCTTTACGATTAACAAGGAGATTTTTTGTGCGAAGAAAATCACGCACATAATAAATATCACACGTGTACTAATTAATTACTTTTATATCTTATTATTTTTCAAGTTAATAATAAAAACACTTAATTAAATATACTATCCACGAATTTCGTATTTCATTATCTATTATTTTCTTTATCTATCTAATTTATTTTTTTCTTTGTATTAAAATTAACCTCAATTTATAATGGTGGTTAAATGTTTGAAATAAATTAGTATTAGGAGCCTACAAACATTTAAAGAATTAAAAAAAATATCATTAATAAATTTTGAAAAAGGGAAAATTTTATATATGACAAACTAAATTTATGAAATAACATTATATGAGTATAATTTACATAATTACATTTCATGGGTATAGTTTAGTTTGTCATGTAACTTTTTATTTTGTATAAAATATTTTTTAAAAAAATTTGTACTATATTTTACTTTTCCATTAGATAGTAACAATAGCCCTAGATATGGTAAAAAATATGATCCCATGATTTAAGCTAAACAATCAAAATCAAATATTTTCTCAAAAAAGAATTCTAGTGTGACTAAAAACCATACAAACTTGTTTATGGAAAACTAAACTTTTTAATGTATATAGAGTTTATATACGAATGTAAATAAATTGAATATAAATTGTTTATTTTGCACGAAATTGTAAAGTAATTATTATATACAGATACACACAAATCCCTCAAACAGTTTTGTCTATAATAATGTAAAATACAAAAAAAATATAATTTAAAACAAATTATTATACAAATAATTTTATCAAAAATTTTAAAGTAATTACTTATACACATATATGACTAGTTGAATATAAAAAAAATTGTATATTTATAAACAAAGTTTATATACGAATGAAAATAAAATGAATATACAAATATACAAAAAAAATTGTATATTTATAAAACAAATTTATATACGAATGTAAATAAAATGAATATAAATTGTTTGATTTGCATTAAATTAATTATTATATACATATATAAGTAATTGTATATGTATAAATAAAAATATGAATATAGTACTTGTAAATACACAAATTCCTCAAGCAGTTTTGTATATAATAACGTAAAATACAAAAAAAAAATGTGATTTAAAACAAATTATTATACAAATAATTGTATCATTTTTAAAAGTCATTACTTATATACATATATAACTAGTTGAATATACAAAAAACTTAAAATATGAATATAACAATACAAAATAACTTGATCAGTTTTGTATATAATAATTCATTGTACAAACAACTATATACATAGCATTCAAACAGGTAATTCTTACATATTGAGATGAATCTTTCATTCTGATTTTAACTTATAATATGATGAGAAAGAAGGATTTTTTTAAAAAAATAATTTGAAAAACTAAGAAACATAATACATATACAATTGTTGATGAAGGAAAAAAAATAAAAATAGATTCATGGGTTACCTGCGAAAAATGAGAGCAAGACGGAAGGAAGTACGTGAAATCTTATGAAATTTGAAATTCGAAATAGAGCGGAGGAGTGATTTTAGGAGAAAAAGATGTAATGGAGATAGGAGAGATAAAATGATTTTATATAAAATTATATATAAAATCAAAATAAGTCTTTTGCTGTTGGTATACAAATAGGTGGTGGGTCTCATTAATTATGACAAAAAAAATGAAACTATTATTATTGAGAGTAAATAAATGAAACTATACCCTTGTTAATTAATTACTTAATATAGTTTGTCATGTAATTTTCCCTTTAAAAGATTGTGACATGACATTCAATTAGGAAAAAGATAATGTTTTTTTGTGTCAAATATATTTTTGAAAAATAAGTAAAATTGAGTGATATTGTAGTCTTAAAACAAACATAAGTGATATTATTAGGTAATTTCTCAAACACTGGTGACTATATAAGGAAATTACTCATTATTGAGATATAATAATGTCGTCATTAGAGCTATACAATAGATATTTCACGTTAATCGTCTCGAACAGTTCACATTAATTTTTCTCTCCATCTTTCAAGTTTTAACACACCCCATTTTCAACCCCACCTACATACCCCTCATCCTACTCTCCACCATGCTTATATAACATTTACCTAAACTATATAAAATACATTTAATTTTTTTTTTGTTAATTACTTATCAAACACTTAAAAAATAAAAACAAAAACTTATTCTTTTCGTAAACCATTTTACAAAAAAATATTTGTTTAGTAATTTCTTTTCTATTTCTCAACTTATCCCAAAAAAAACGGATCAAGAATTCCTTTTGATATGTTGTTAACCAATCCAAACCATAGTTCATGGTAGTACCAATCAAGTTGTTGAATTTTGTCCTCCATAAGTTAGAAAATGTATCCATTAAGCTCACCTTTTGAGCACATAAATCACCTATATATATTTTCCCACATATCAAATCATTTCATCAATTAATACCTTAACTTCATTACACAAACATAAATCACAAAATTAATTAACATGGCTAGCAAAGAATTTTATAGCAGTGGTAAAGTTCCTGGACAAGCTCAGGTATATATACTCGATTTATATATTATTATGCATACTTTACCTTTAGCGAAGCGATCGATTTCATGTCTCACTACATTTATTTTTTACCTGAGATATGAGAATATAACATAAGAAATTGATGAATAGGTCATAGGAGATATTTCAAAATTCATTGAATTGTAACTGATTATAGAAGATCATTTTTTTCTTTCTCGAATTTGCTCAAGTGACATTATAATTTATTACTATAATTAGATACATTTAATTAAATTCTTGCAAAGTAATGTTAGATGACACAATTCTATATAGTGAAGTCATTCTTTTTCCCATCAATTGCAGATAAGAAGGGATGAATCGACAGACCAAGGCCAAGCAACCAATTTGATTCAAGAGGTATTAACATAATTATACCATATGTTAGTCTATGGGTGGAAAAATGAGCCATTGACAATATTACTTTATCGAATTTGATGTTTATGATTTATCTATTTATTAATTCTGTCTATTTTAATTCGTTTAAAATTTTATTAATTTAAAAGTTAATTGATTTGTGTTAAATATGTTGTATAAATTGACTCATGAAGAATTGTATCAAAATATTTAAATAAAAATAGGAGAATATTTTTTATTTAATTTTATTTGGTTATTAAATAAAATATAGAAGAAAATAAACAATAAAGTTAAATTCATTAAGTGTGAGGAGGGTTGGATTATTTATGACCAAATTCAATTCAACCTAACTAACTTTTCAACGCCCACTGAACCCATGTATTGATTCAACCATCTTTAAGACATCAAATTCAATTTGAACCGTCCATTTAAAAACCCTCACCTGAGTATGATATTTCGTTAATATTAATAATTAATTAAATGAAAAATTACTTAATATACAATTTATTTTTATTATATTTTCTATAATTTCTTATCATATGAAAAAAATTATAAAAATCGTTATGTTCTCCTATTTACGGATACATCACTTTACGCAAAGTATCGAGACTTTACGTGATGCATTTGAAACCGAGACGCAATGTATCCAGACGCTAAGGGATGTATCCGAAATTGGGATGCGATGTATAAGGACGTTTTGAAATGTATTGGGATTCCACCAAATTTAAGGGATTTTTCTAATTTGAAAAATAGTAAGAATAAAATGTAATTAGCTCTTAACACTATGAAATTGATGAGATTCGTATAAAATTTCCTTAATTAAATATGTTTGATTGAAGACCGGGACACAAGTGAAGAACATGGCTCAAGGAGCAGCACAAGGTGCAGCTAATGTGGCTCATGGAGCAGCAAATATGGCTCAAGGAGCAGCACATGGTGCAGTTAATGTGGCTCATGGAGCAGCACAAGGTGTAGCTAATGTGGCTCATGGAGCTGCTAACATGGCTCAAGGAGCAGCACAAGGTGCAACACAAGGTGCATCTAATGTGGCTCATGGAGCTGCAAACATGGCTCAAAACACTGCTGAAGCTGTTAAGAACACTCTGGGAATCAATCATCCTACAGGCACTGCTTCCACTAACAATATTACTGAAGGCGGATCCAGAATTTAGCGTTTGATGATAAGTTGAACATTTTTCCTTACGCTTAAATAATTTTTATTTCGTCTTTAATTTTGTTATATTACTACTATTGTAGACTGTAAGATGTAGCAACTATGATTTGTTGTTATCTAGCATGCACACTACACCAATATTTATATATCGAGTTGTACTATTTTCAACTTTCCAAGAAACGCAATTACTTTTTATATCCACTTTTAATTGTTATGTTGTGTTTTACGAAAGTCTAGTTGACTAATTTTTAGAGTTAAATTATATAACATTAATTCAGTATAATAAATAACAAATTCTGATATTAAAAAATTATACGAAAAGTACTATAAATTATAATTATTTACATAAATATGATATAAAAAAAATACATGCAAAATGTTAGTTAAACTTTTTATTATTTGACTATAAAAAAGAAAAACATATCAGTTAAAAGTGAACGAAGAAAGTATTTAAGAATAAACAAAAATAGAAACTTATTTTTGAGTTCTACTTAACTTAAAAAGGGAAGCAACAACCTATGAAGTTTATTGCTTTGGGAACTAGAGCTAGTTCCTAGCTTGCAATTGTTCTAATCAGAATTCAGTAGAGGTTCATTATTTTTGTAGATTTTGGGAAAATTCTAAAAAAGTGTTTGTCGTGGTTTTTCACTTTTATAAACCCCGGTATAATATTTGTATTTTATTGCATTTCTTAGTTGGTAACAAAGTACAAAAAATAGATAAAGTTATCAGGACGTACAAAATATCAAAGAAATACTTAATTAATCAAATAAGAATTTGTTCTAATTTTAGTTAGTATTGTGGAAGTTAAAAGTTAGGTAGTTACTTTCCTAAAGTTAGTTAGAGAGTTACTTAGGAAGTTAGGTAAAGTAGTTACAAACGATGTGTGTGTGTATATATATATATAGACATAGGCTTATTCATTATATGATACACTTCAAGAATTATAACAATCTTCATCTTTTTTTACAATTCTACTTTCATATAGTCCAAGTGTTAATCACTTCATGATATCAGAGCTTGTGAGGAATCTGAAGTCTTTTTGTTCAGCTGCATATTGTTTGTGAAAGCCTGTATTATAAGTTGTTCTTGTTCATTTGTTTTTCCTCAATTAAGTTCAAAGAATAAGAAGAAAAAATGCTAACATGATTTGAACAAACCACTGGAGCTAGTAGTGTTGTTGGAAATCCTAGCTCTATTTTAGTTTTGTCTATTAGTCAAGGGGTCGATTATAGTCATCCATTGTTCTTGAGTCCTACTGATATCAGTGGGTTAAGTTTGATCTCGTTTCAACTGATTGGAATTGAAAATTATGCTTTGTGGAGTATGTCGATTAAGTTGGCTCTACTTAGAATGAACAAGATTGGATTGATAGATGGATCTTGTACAAAGGAAGGTGCAAGTGCAGAACTAGGAAGCCAGTGGGAGAGGGTGAATTCTACTGTTTTCTCATGGCTCCTAAACTCGATGTCAAAAGTCTGTTAGGAGGAGTAGCTTTTGTTTCATTAGCTCAAGGGGTATGGAATGATCTCAAATAAAGGTTTGATCAGTTAGATGAGTCAAGAACCTTTAGCTTGCATAAAAAAATTGCGACATTGCAACAGGGTACGGAGTCTGTATCAGTATATTTTACTAAGCTTAAAACCTTGTGGGATGAATTTGAAGCTTTAGTGCCTCCTCCTGGATGTGACTGTGAAAAGGCAAGAGGGTGTGTTGATTATTTGAATCGACATAAATTGTATCAATTCTTGATGGGATTGAATGAATTGTTTGGAAAGGCAAGAAGTGAGATTTTGTTGATGAGTCATGTTCCTACAGTGAATCAAGCATATGCAATGGTGGTGAATGATGAGTGTCAGAAGGTGACTTCTAGCAGGTCAAGCGTAGGGTTAAGTTCTATGACTGATTCTGGTGTAGATCCTATGGTGATATATTCAAGAACAAGTATAATTCAAGGATTGAACAGGTTCAAGAAGAACTTTTCTGTTGTATGTGAATTCTGCAGATGCAAAGGTCATAATAAGGATTAATGTTACAAGCTGATTGGGTATCCTTCTGATTTCAAATCTAAAATAAATGTGAGTACAAATACAAGAAGTGGAGCTTACATGGTCGAGACTAAAGTTAACAGTACAAGAAAGATTGGCTATGAGGATGGTTTAGATGGATCAAACTTAAACTATGGAAGTAACAACAATGTTCCTGTAAAGAACAATATAAGTAGTATAGGTGATTGTTCAAATCAACAGGAGGGCACCAAATATCAGTATGATCAAATTCTGCACATGTTAAATTAGAATCAAAGGTGTGGACAAAAATCAGAATATACAAGTCAGGTCAATACTGCAGGTAAAACCTTATTAGTTTCTAAAAATAGTAAGGCCTGGATTATAGATACAGGGCATTTGATCATATGGCGTTAAATATTGATGTGCTTATAAGACAGTTTGTGGTTAAGATTAAGAATCTAAAACCATTTCATCTACCTACTGGGGAAGTGTCTTATGTATCTCATACTAAAGTGTGTAACATATCTCCAAGGAGTGTGGTTACTAATCTCTATCATATTCCAGAATTCAAGTACAATTTAATTTTAGCAAGCAAGCTGACTAAAGAGTTAAATTGCTCAGTCACTTTCTTCCCTCATTTCTGTGTATTTCAGGATCTTTACATTGATAAGGTGAGGGAAGTCGGTAATGAGGATGATTGTACTTGTTGCTGAGGAACTTGACACAAGATAACTCACTTGTTGCATTGGAGAAGAAGCAAGAGATTCAACAGTTACCATAAAAGGTAGTAGATGTATAGCACATGAGGTTAGGAAATGAGCAACAAAATTATTAAGTAAAGTATTTCCTTGTTAATTCAAAAATAATGAACAAAGTGTTGAATGAATGTAATGTTTGTCTTGGTACAAAACAGACCATAACTGTGTTTCCTGTTAGTAGCATCAAAAGTAGTCAAGTGTTTGATTTGATTCATTTGGATGTGTGAGTTCCATATAAACAACCTATATTTGATGGTAATAGGTTTTTTCTTACAATCATTGATGATTTTTCAAGAATAACTTGGATTTTCTTGTTGAAAAATAAGTCAGATGTGTGTTTAGCTTTAGGATACTTTCTGAAGTTTGTTAAAACACAGTATGACTCAGAGGTAAGAAGCGTTAGGTCTATAATGAAACTGAGTTCATGAACTCAGTGTGTGCTACTTTATTTAAAGAAAGAGGGACCGATCTTTTCCCTATACTCCTTAGCAAATTAAAATGGGGTAGCTGAAAGAAAACATAAACACCTCTTGGAAGTAACTATGACTCTAAAGTTTCAGGGCATATTCCTTTATATACTGGGGTTAGTGTGTTCTTGCAGTTTTTTACCTGAAAAATAAAATGCTAGTAGAGTTCTGGAAGGTGAATCTCTATATGAGAAAATGTATGGAATCAAGCTTGTGTTATCCCATCTTAGAGTGTTAGGGTGCTTAGATTATGCCAAGGTGAGAGTGCTAAGTTAGCATCAAGGACAAAGGTTGTAGTGCTTTTATGTCTACAACCACCCTAGAAAAGTGTGACCTAAACTATGAAAAAGTGTAGCCTTTGATAAAAGGCCACACTTTTTGACTTTAAGCCACACTTTTTCAGGGGTGGCTGAAAGCCCCGTAACTTTAGAGTTTAGGCAACACTTTAATAGCAGCTGCGCTTAAAAGCGTTGCGAAAAGTCAAAAAGGCCCCGCTTTTGCAGCTATGCTTAAAAGTGTTGCCTTATCAGCTACACTTTTAAGCGTAGCCTTAAAGGCAAAAAGACCCCGCTTTTCAGCTACGCTTAAAAGTATGGCCTTAGCAGACACTTTCAAGCGTAGCATTATAGGCAAAAAAGCCACAGTTTGCAGCTACGCTTAAAAGTGTTGCCTTACCAGTTACACTGCAACACTTTTAAGTGTGGCCTTTGTTACCATATTACCTACAATTATGTATTGTTGCTTTTTATATCTAATATCTGACAACACTTTGAAGTGTAGTCATTGCCCATATGCATACACAATTTCTAATTAAAATACACCAATATTGTTTTGCAATAAATAATATCAAGCATTAAATTAGCTAATAAGTAATTCAAATTTATAGATTTTCCATAAACTTCAAAGCATAATATGTGTTGTGTACATATACATACTTTATAAAGTAATATTCTAAATGTGTACACAATAGTTCAAAAAGTACTCTTACAATAGATCAATATATTTCACCAATGAATATATTTCACAAAATCAAATATAATGTATTCAAACTTTTACAATAGTTCAAAAACTCTTCATCATCCACTTCAAATTTGTTCACCTTCATTTCCCTACACAAATCAAATTGAGATGGTTATAGAATATGCAAGAAGTTCCATATTGCAACATTTATTGAAGAGGCAAGAAGTTCAGATTGCAGCAGTTTATATTATCATTCTTGGTGATTCAAAGTATGTATATATGGTCCAATAATGAGAATTTTAAGTAGTTCTCAGAGAATCAAAAGTATATATAACTATTAATTAATGGAACAAAAACAACATTCTTGGAACTTGGAAGTCAATAGAAGATTGGACTAATTTTTATGATTAAAAATATGTAAGTAGAACAAAGGTGTATGAATATTGTTCATGCTTCCCATTATCTCACAAACTTAGTGAAACAGCATTAACCAAATAAATGGGAAAATCTCTAGTTTCCTAGTTCCTCCAACCTAAAACACGTAGCATAAAATAAAAAAAATAGTCATGTATCCTTAAGAATCCAAATCTTTTCAATGGGAAGACAAATGAAGAAGCAATTTGCTTATACTTTGGCATTTTTCTTGATTGTTGTGGTTATAGAACAAAAATTATTGTTGCTTTAAAGAAGGGGAAGGACCACAAAAGAAAGTGAAAGAAAACATAGACAGTGATGTTGGATTGAAGAAGACAACTGCATTGAAGAAACACACAGTAAAACCTTTTTTATTTTTGTTAAGAGGTAATGGTAGCTTACTACTAGCTAGTCATGTTTGTGGGGTGGGGAGGCCATAACAAGAACGAAATATGTCTAACAATGAGAGTATATACGATACATAAGCACTATTTAAAGCTATGTTTTTTGTGATAGTCATATATAAAATACCTTTTAAGGAGCCAACACATGAGTTGAGTCAGAATAGTGTGGAAGATATCGACCTTCTACGGCTCGTGAACTAGTTGCATCAATATGTAACGTAAGGTTACATCTAGAATACCTGGAAAGTATGTAACTGTAGTGAGAGACATCTGACTGAGCCAATTGTAATTTATCATAGCTTTGTCAAGCTTTTTCCAAATCACATCAGTCGGACCTCTATCATTGCCCTAGTAGGTTTCAGAAGAAAGAAAATCCTTAAGATACGGCAGTCCTTAATCTGATGATCAGTTTGACCACATTTGAAACAACCTCTGTCTTGTGGTTTCTCAGCAATTTTTTCTTCGTAGGTGGTGTTTTTTTGCAGAATTCAATCCTCTTTTGAAAAATTTCTTGAAGTTTCTTCTTATCAGTGCCAAATCATCATCATCTATATCTGATTCATCATTTTCAGTTGCTTTAAATTCAAGATTTTTCTCTTTGTTTCCTTCACCTCTTTTGTCAATATTCATCTCATAAGTTTTGAGATTTCCTACTAATTTATCCAAACTCATATTGGTTAGATCCTTGGATTATCTGATTGAAGTGGCTTTTATTTTCCATGATCTAGGCAGAGTCCTTGGTACTTTGTATACTTGTTCCTCAGTGATGTATACTTTGCCCAAGGATGTTAACTCGTCTACAATAGTGGTAAATCTTGTGATCATATCTTGAAGTGATTCTCCGAATTTCATTTTGAAGGCTTCATATTCAGAACAAAGTCTGGCAATTCTAAATTTACGAACTTGAGTTATACCTTCGTGAGCATTTGTTAAAGTGTCCCATATTTGTTTTGCAGAGATACAACTAGAGATGTGGTTAAAATCATCAGGTCCTAGTCCCATATCTTGTCTGCGAACTCCTTTATGAAAGAAAACTTTATGTAGTTGTTGGTTGTCGAAAAATCAATATTTCCACAACTTTATATCTTCTAATTCGCAAGATTGACGTTCTCCTTATCCAAGTCGGATTCGGTCAATTGCAACCTATTTCTTTTACCTATCTCTGTATTTGTCAATTACCAAAATCTTTTTCATTCTAATATATGAGATCTTATATTTTTTTAAATAGAGATTTCAAATGAGTTTTGACACAATTTACGAGGTGAACCGATGAGTTTGGGTAAAAAAAAATTAGTTTTGAAAGTCTGAAAATTGATAAGCTTTAATACAAGTCAACAATATGAATAAACGGAATTAAAATGAAATTTCATCAATTTCATTAGACTTTTGAATTAGTTGTATTCTTGATTCTATCCCCAAGCATTCACGCGTAATTCAAGTTGTTGATTGAAAATCGAAAGTTTAATATATGTAAATTGACTTCAGTCAACATTCGATCTCTGAAACAAATTTAAGTACTTTAGCTTATTCAACATACTTTAATTGTGGCTTTATGTACCTAAATTATCCAACTCACATTTCAAATCAATAAAGCTACCAAAACTATCATTTCATTTGTAATTTATTTATTATAACAACAATTCTGAATAAGTGTTACACTAATTAACTAATTCTAGTTTAACAACAATTCCATGTGTGATGTAATTGTGTGAAGATTATGAGTAGAGCAAGACCTAACCATGTCCCCAACAAGTGGAATAATAGGAAGTTTATCACAATTGCAAATTTCAACCATAAATCCATCTGGATCATGGAAAAATAGTTGATCAACATATATACCTCCTTCTTCAACTAGCTGTTTAATGTACTCTATCCCCATTTCTATAAGCTTCTTCTCCACTCCATCTATGCTCTCACACTGCATGCAAAGTTTAATTAGGACACTAATATTGTAAAACGTAAGGTAATTTTGTTTAGTACGTAAGATAGAATTATTAAGTTGAGGATCTAGAATTTGGACATGTGTTATTGATTCAAGATCAATTAAAATTCTCCTACGACTCATTTGAATTTGATCGAAGTCATAAATCTTTTATTACACCCAACTACAATATGCTATAACAAGTTAAATTATGAAAATATATGGAGTATATAAGTTCTCTTTATATATATATATATATATATATATATATATATATATATATGTTTGTCTGTCTTTTTATGATTTTAATTTATGCTTTTATGTTTTCCCAATCAATAGTTCTGTTTTTTCACGAAAACTTTATTACATTATATATATAAAATAATGTGATCTCATGCATGAACAAATCATGTCGACTAATTAGGTTCATGGGTCAGGACGAATTCAATAGCTTTTTTTAGATCTTGTGTTTGTATTAGAAAAATAAATAAATATATATAATTAACTTGTGAACTTGTTAACAAAATTGACTAGTGGCTTAATAATAAGAAAGGGGCCATAAGATGTTCTGCCACGATAAAATTATGAGTTTAAACTCCGTTAATCATTAAAATTTCTTTTTTTTATAAAAAAACATATTTTACGATACTTTTCTTTTCTTTAGAACCCCAAACTCCTAAGTTCTAATCCCGGCTCTAACTCAAATTATTACTAGTATAGAAAATACACAAGTAAACAACAAAAGGGAAAAATAAAAAACAAGAACCTGAAAAGACATATGATTGTCTTTGGGATTAATTTCAGTCTTCTTTGGCAATTTTTCTGAATCTTCTAACTGAAGTAAATGAATCCCTATCCCATGACCAAATAACCTATTCGTAAAACAAGAATCCCACGTCAAAACTTTGACATTAACTTTAATTATTCAAAATCCAAATATATAGGTCATGTCATACCTCGTTTTAATTCATTTAGTATATTTTGACGTGATATAAAGCTTTAAAAAATATTTTAAATGTCATGATTTAAAATTTCAGATATGTCAAATAATCAAAATATTATTTAATCTCATGATCTTAAAGATACTACAAACAATTTTATTGAGAAAAAAAAAAGATTTTTGTTAAATATATGTCATAAAAATACAATTGTTACATATTTATGTAATTATAAATCATTTTACAAAGAATAAAAAAGAAATTTTAAATTTAAATTATTTTACTATATAATGTTTATATTTTAACGGACTAAAAAAATATTATCACATAAAATGAGACGAACGAAGTTATAATAATAGGAAAGAGAGGAATTTATATGGTGAAATTACCAAGCGCCATTGAAATTGAAAGATGTAGGTCTTCTTACAGGGACAAATCCAAGGATATTTTTGTAAAAATCAATGGATTCTTCAAGTGATGTGCAAACACGGGATATATGATTCAATGATGTTAAACCTAGTGGATTTCCAATATTACCCTTCATCATTTTTTTTCAATCAATAAACTAAAATTAAATAAATGGGTTTACGAAGGATATAAGTGTCAAAGGACAAATTTAAAGAAAAAAAATATAAAATCGAGGGATATATGGATATATTTGAATGTGTAAAGATGGAAAAGTAGTATACGCAAATATATAGAGGCCATGAGTAGCCATCTCTTCTTGTTTGCCACTTGGAATTTGTTAAATCCACGTGTTACATAAAATGATATTTTCTTCGTTTCAATTTATGTGACATTTTTTAAATTTTAGATGATATAAATTTTTCATATTTTGTTTATTTATTTTGAATTATCAATTATTACGACTTATAGTATTTTTTAGACATTGCACAAAATATATATCATTTCAAAAAAAAAGGATTGAAAATTTTGAATAAATTTTTCTTAAATTATTTGATTTTTCAAAAAATAAATATACAACATAAATTGAGACGAAACGAGTAACATGACACGTAGATCTCACGTTGGTTAATGAGTTGGACTGTAGCTAGCAGATTGAATATGTAAAACGTAAGTTCATATTATTGCTGTAAGCTGGCAAATTGAATATGTAAAACGTAAGTTATATTATATATTGCTGTAAGCAAGTATATTGGATATGTAAAACGTAAGCTATATTATTAAATCCTTCCACCACGTATAAAATCAGTAGAAAAATCTTGAAACATACCCATAAGTTCCATGGTCCTTTGGTCCATTTTAAAACTCGAGTGATTCACGGGATTGAGAAAAAAAAAGATTACATAGATAAATATATGATACGTATTTATTATGCATAATTATGATTTAAGTAAAGAAAAAGCTTAAATATGTTATTAAATTTTAAACAGACTTATTTATATAATTTGTAAGAAAGTTTGACTCATTTATATAATTGTTAGTTAAAAATGTTTATTCATGCCCTTTTTTTAAACTTTGATTTTGCAATATCACCTTTTACACTCCAAACAAAATTTAACACTTTCCAATTAAAGTTTGGATTAAATGTATTATTTTTGCTTGTTCTTCCTTAAGAACACCAAGAACACATGAAGAACATAAACAACTCTCAAATTTTCAACATATTCAATTCTTTACGAAATAATCTCAAATTATTAAGCACTTTGCATGTAAGATTAACTTTCACTATAAGAAAACTGTAAATTACATGGGGATTTTCCTAGAAACTAGTACGAAAATTTGCAGGAAAATTTTCATACTAATCCCCATGAAAATCTCCATGTAATTCGCAGTTTTTCTGTAATGTTTAAGCCATAATGAATATGGTAATTACATGAAATATATGACATAACAATTCAACGGTAAAATTGAAAAAAAAAATTAGAGTTTTAAACCAAACACAAAAATAGGTTAGAAATAATGAACCAAACACTTCATAAAAAATAATCTCTACATTGTTGATTCTTGCATTGATAATTTTTGCGTTATTAATTTCTGCATTGATATTTTTTGCATTACTAATTTTTGTACCAAACGACTCGTTAGAGTTTTGATATTATGACTTTTAGATTATAAAGGTTAAATTTTGTGATTTTTTAGGATGAATTTGTTATAAATAGTTGAGTTTATGGGAAATCGATCCTTATTTGTTAAATTGTTGATTAGTTGTTTCCTTTCATGATTTGGTGTATTATTCGTCTCCTATGAGTCAAGTGAGTTAGTAATTGATTCTCCCATTAGATTATTAGTGTGAGTGTCACTCACAACGGCTCAGGATCATGAAAATTAGGTATCAGAGCCCTATGATCGATTTCATCGTATCAAAACATGTCTTGTAGAATCTTGTAAAACGATACAAAGAAGTATATACTTTCTGCAAGAGGTTGCAATACTTAAAGGAAATTCTCTCTTCTTCCTTCCTTCGTGTTATAACTTGATTCTAATTAATATCTGACGATACAAATTGATATCTAGCCTCTTTCACTCTTTTACTCACACATAGTTGACAGAAGGCGTAACAGTGCAAGGATAAAAGCTCCAACAACTTAGCCAACAAAGGAACCTGCAACAGTGGACATGACAGAGACATGTAGAGGTATGAATAAAAGTGAAATGTATTTATTAATTTGATTGAGAAACAATTAAATGTAACATGAGTGTGATAAATTGATATACTAACTAGGATTCTTCATGGTTATGGTTAAAAAATCAAATCGAATCACAATTTGAACCATATCGATTAAAAATTGATATTATTTTTGTTTGGTTTTAAATTTTGAAAATCGATACTATTTGATTTGATTTTGATT
This sequence comes from Solanum peruvianum, assembly GCA_027705065.1. NCBI lineage: Eukaryota > Viridiplantae > Streptophyta > Magnoliopsida > Solanales > Solanaceae > Solanum > Solanum peruvianum. The sequence continues at coordinate 60,954,757 of JAKWJD010001766.1, read as the reverse complement.
TTACTAAAAAACAATCACAAAAATAATCATATCGAACCGATAAATTAGATATACAAATTTTATAATTATTTATATATTATTCGTAAATAAAATTTAATTTTAATTAACTCAAATCTTTAACTTTTTCATTTTTTCATGCCCAACACTTTAGTCTAACAATAACAATTCTAAGTTCAAGTTCATTAAAATCCATTTTAATCTTTACCGATCCTACTTCACATAAAATAATCATACTTTTTTTTTAATTGAATCACTTTATTCGTGTGATGATAATTCTAGCATTGTTTTATTGCTTAATTAAACCAACAATTACTTTCTTGATGAACACAATTAATTCTCCGTATTAATTCCAAAATCAAGATATATTGTTGATCAACACTTGTCACAAATTAATTTTCAAACAAAATTCCAAAATTGCATCCAATTTGTTTTGAAAATAAGTGACTAAAAGTAAATAATCACATAGCTTAATTTTCGCCTTATTCTCTATCATATTAATTAAGGTGCAAATTTGTACGTATCAAAGAGGACTTAGAACAATTTTACAAGTCAATCAAATAGTTTGTTATTTCTTTTTCACTACAAATTTTTTTTTAAAAAAATGTGTAAATTATAATATTAATTTCTAATCTTAAATATACAATCAATTATATATTTAATTTAAAATTAATTAATTCAAAAAATAAAATTTAACAAATATTTTAAGATAGAAAGAAAAATATTCCTTCTAATCCATATCTAAATAACTTGTTGGAATTTTTAAGAAAAATATTTAAAAATATAAATTAGAAATCATATTTACTACGTATTACTTATTTTATATCTCAAACTCATTCAATTCCATTTTAATTATAACACATCTAAAACAAATTATACTATATAAATCATAAAATATTTAAAGGTACTTAGCAAATATATAATTTCAAAAGTTAATTGTATATCTAAATAATAAGCTATAAACTGTTTGTTGGTCACAAAAACAGAGAAGTATATTAATAGAGTGTAGTTTCTGGAACACTCTTTATTATGCACTAAACGGCGTCACTTTTAGTGAATGAAGCAGCAAGAACCTTCTCAAAGCTTTGATACTATACTACACTACACATCATCAAGCACATCCTAGAAGCTTTACTTAATTATATTTATCTTCATAACCGCCTATATAAATTTGTCTCAATATAATTCTCATCATAGAAATCAGAAAAGCTAATCGGAGTAATCAGTGAGTGTTTCTTATTAAAGTATATATATATAAGAAAATTTCAATTAATTTACTAGCAATGTCTTTGTCAGGCTTAGTTTTGAAAAATCTCCATAAAAAATCGAATGCAAGTGTGAGGTATTTGAGTAATAATGTGCAGAAACAGGGGTGGTGCTCTGAACTTGTACGTCGTTTTTCTACAGAGCCTGAGAAAGAACAAGTAGGTGGCAATGGAAAATCGGAGAAACAAGAAGTAGCTGTTTCCGATAGTGGCAAAAAATCGAAGCTATTTCCAAGAAGACGCCGCCGTGGTAATCTTTGGAGACGCAATGAATACGACTTTGCACCTGCTCTCTTCGGTATGAAAACTAAATTTCCCCTTTCAATTGAGTAGTCTTAATGAAATGATTTAGATTTTATTATTTTTAAAAAGTTAAATTAATTTATATATAAAATAGATGGAGAGGGTATTATTTTTTGTAATTTCCAATTATTAAGAATATTTTTTAGACATAATACATATATATACTTGTTAACCCTTTAACTTGACAGTTTGGTGTCAGCTAGTAACTATGATTTTTAATTTTAGATGTGTACAAGTAGTATATTTAATTGTTTAAAATTGAATAAATAGATATATTCGTCATATATACGTAATTTTGTGTTTTAGTTAATTACTCAAGTTTAAGTGTTTACATGTGCACACTCAAAATTAAAATTTATAGTTATCCCTCGAAACTAAGGGTGTGTTTGGTATGTAGGAAAATGTTTTTCGGAAAAATAAATAGATTTTGGACTTATTTTCTCATGTTTGGTTGGTGAGTAGAAAATATTTTTCAAAAATAATTTTTAGTTTTTAATTTATGAATGAAAAATATTTTTGAGGAATATCTTTTATTTTTACTAGAGCAGAAAACAATTTATGGAATTGAAAATATTTTTTAAAAATAATTTTTTTTTAGAGTGGTGGTGGGGTGGTGGTGGTGGTGGGTAGTGGGGGTGGAGGCAGGGGGAGGGGGAGGAGTGAAAAAATAAAAATTTGAAGTTGGTAGTATTTTTAAAAAGAAATTAATTTTTTTTGGGGTTGGGCGGGGATGGGGCTGGTAGGGGTGGGTAGGGGCTGGCCATGGGAGAGGCAGAAGTTCAAAAATAAAAATTTAAAGTTGAAAATATTTTTAAAAAGCAAAATTAATTTTTTTGGGAGGGGTTGGGGTTGGAGAGGTGGGTTTGGGGAGGGTTGTCAGGGATCGGGTAAAAAAATAAATTTTTGAAATTGATTTTTTAAAAATAAAAAACTGATGTTTTTTTTCAATGAAAAATGTAATTTGAAATTGGAGGAGAACTTTGAAAAATATTTTCTTAATTTTTTAAGGGAATACATTTTCTTTAATTTTGAAGAAAATGAGTTGATTTTAAAAACATTTATCAAAATTTTTGCCCAACCAAACAAGAGAAAATTGAAAAACATTTTTTAGAAAATGTTTTCCTAGTATCAAACACACTCTAAGTTAAGCTTGTATTATGTCTTCTTATTTACTTAATTTCCGTCTTTCAACATTTTAATTTGGATACCAAACAATTTAGTTTTCATAAAGATAATTCAATTTTACTCGTTTAACTTTTTACTTTGGCTTTAAGCCATGTACATGTATGGAGGTGTCAGGATTTTCAACAAAAATTTTCAAAATTTGAAGAAATAGACACAGATTAGTCTAGCGGAGTTTGATATATATATATATTATATACATATTTAAAAATTATTTTAATTATATATAAATAATATAGTATTTTTTTCTTTTTTGGAACAGAAAACTTACCAACGGGACTTGGCAATGCATTATTGCAAGCCACAGAGAACATCAACAAGATATTTGATAATTTCAACTTGAATCCCTCACAATTACTGGGAAGGTACAAAGAGGATGATAAGAATTACAAAATCCGTTACGACGTGCCAGGACTAGGCAAGAAGGACGTGAAGATCATGGTTGAGGATGGAATTTTGACAATAAAAGGTGAACACAAACAAGAGAAGGAAGAAGAAGGATCAGATGATGAGTTTTGGTCATCAACAAGTTATGGTTACTATAATAATAGCGTTGTGTTGCCTCAAGATGCTAAGGTTGATGAAATTAAAGCTGAGATGAAAGATGGTGTTTTGACAATTACCATTCCTAAAAGTGAGAAACCTAAGAAAGATGTCAAGGAAATTGAAGTTATGTGAGGTTTTTCTTTGGTTGAAAAAGTGTTTTGAATATTATCATCTTCGACGTGTTGTGGGTGTTTTTATAATAATAATTTAAGATTTCTTGAGTTTCAAGGGGGTGTGACAAGAATGGCTTTGCTTTATTCAAAAAAAATTGGCCAAGAATAGTTTCAAAATAAAATCTATCTTTTTGTTATTTTCTAAATTATGTGTGTATTTATTATTCTTTTTGTCATTTTACTTCTCCTTGTTTATTTTTCTTGTGGCTCTTTTTATGACAAAATATTGTCATTTTACTACTACTTTTTTTTTCTTGCGACTCTTTTTAAAACAAAATAATATGTGAGGATAAATAATAATGTTTGAACAGTTAAATTAAAAAAAATATGATATATAATAGCAAATTATTAATTTAAATTAAATATTTTAGATTTAATTGTTTATTACAAACTGTTTCTATTTTGCTTTTCCTCTGGTAAATATTGCTTGTCACTCTTATTTTTTTCTTAACTTTTTTGCTTTTATACAAATATAAATATATAAAATGTATTTACTTTTGTATAAAGCGAGATATTTATATTTCTCTTTCAAATATCGTTTGCCACTTTTTCAGATTTTGTTCACTCACTCGCACTCTCATTTTGTACAAAATTGCAAATGTATATTTTACTCGAAAAAAATAAAAGAATAAAAAAATAATAATTAAGTTCTAAAAAAACTATAAATCTTATAATGGTTTAAGAAAATTTGATTTTACTCGAAAAAATAAAAGAATAAAAGAAAAATAATTAAGTTTTAAAAAATCAATAAATCTTATAATGATTTAAGAACATTTGATTTTTCAAATTGACAGAGTTGCCACTTAATTTTTTAGTAAAGATCAAGAAATTTTTTTTATTTTTTAAAATGATTTAAACAGATGAAATCAATTTGAAATTATAAGGGTTCAAAATTTAACATACATTTCGAGAAGGTGTTAGGTTCTCAAAATACGCTAAACTGTAAGAAAATTTATTATTTATTTTACTCAATCTTATTATTATACTAGTTAACATTTTCACGCTTCGCGTGATCTTAATAACTATTTTAAAAATAATTTTTTTTATTAATTAGTACGTACTAAAAAAAGAAATATGCTCAATACTTAGTAAAAGCTATAAGTTATTTATAATAATTGTTTCAATTTATAAGATATTATTTTTGTATTATTTTGTTAGGTTGAAAAGAACATGTTTTATATATTGAAAAAAAATGCTAACTTAATTTTTTATTTGTCGTAGATTATCAAATGAAACGTAAATAATTTGTCCTCCTTGTTTTATAAAATATGGATGCTTATTTTTATATAAGGAACAACTGAACATAGACCTTTTTAAATATAGTTCTTCAATATGATTTATATAGCAAAAAAACATACTTGTTAGGTACAGAATCTTTTATAAAATTCTTTATTTTTTTAAAAAATTGTGCAAGTTAAAAATATAAAAAATTAACAAAAAGCATGTCAATAGTAATACAAAGGAAAAAACAACTACTATTTTAATCAAATAAAATATAAATATAAAAAATCATAATAATAAAATTGAAAAACAATCAATACTAATGTCTTAACAAACAACTCAACACAAAATTATAGTCATTTTTATTTATTTTAATTATCAAAGAATAATTATACAAATAATAAGTGAATATTTTAATTTTTGTGGAGTTACAAAAGTCACTAGATGTATAATTATTTAAAAAAATCACAATATAAATAATGACAAAAAAGCGAAGAATGGAAGAAAAAGAATAAGTAGGAATTTTAGTATATAAGAGTTTCTGTTATTGTTTGTTTCTATATCATATTGAAATTATTTATAATTTTTTTCGTCTTCACACAAATTAAAAAGTTTATCTGTATTTTGCTCAATATATTTCACTAAAATAATACTTCAATTCATTGTAGTGTGTATTTTGTATGTTTTGTTGTGGTCATTTATTTAATTACTAAAAAGTTAGAAAACAAAAAAAATATTTCATTATTTTAATACTAAACTTTAAAAATTTCGAGTTTTAATAAGTAATACATACTCCCTCTATTTTAAAATAAGTGAAATTGTTAAGTCTTTTTTAATAGTTCAAAATAAGTGAATTGTTCCAAATTTAAGAGAGATGTTGAAAAATTCTTCCATTTTTGCCCTCAATTACAATGTTAAATAATTATAAAAGAAATGAATTTTTAAATACATAATATTTACATAACATCATTCGTAAAATAAATCATTTATTTGAAAAGTTATTTAGAGCGCACATTTATGAAATAGATAAATAACTTAATTTTAAGTAAGTTTAATATATGATGTAAATGAAAGAAAAATGAAAAGAAGTCTTAAAAAGAGAGAGAATTAAGTAAAAAGGAATTGGTGAGATATGTTTATTTAGCAAAAAATATAGATAGATAAAAAGAATTGTAAGTCGTGAGATGGATCGAACCGCTAATAAATAAACAAAACAACATAGTAGTATTTTCTTATTAATTTTAAACAGAATTAGTGTATGTCTTGTTACTAAAAGTTTACGACCACAAATAAAGAAAAAAACATACGCTTCCATGAAAATGTTGTACGTGCAAATCTTGAATAGTTGATGTACAAATGATAGACTAAAATCTAAAATCCATTATATTTTTATAAAACTAAATGTAGAAGTAATAAATAGAATCGTGAAAAAGGGGTTGAGTAGATATGTCATTTAAGTAGAAAAAGTGAATAAACAAAGGCTTTTGTAATTTATGAGGTGTAATTAATTGTAAAAAATATTGTAATTTTTTTTAGTTATCAAACAAATTAACTAATGAAGAGAGTAAACTCATATTTTCAGTTTCATAATCAATTTAAACAAATATCAATTTTCTCTATAACTTAAGAAAATATGTGCATTATAATTGAATATTGGCAGAAAAAACGTGGTTCATTCAGAATTTTTTTATTAAATTAGAAGAATTAAATGTTTTGTGAAATTTGAGTCCTACAATCATATATATAGACTAATTTTACACAAATGTTAACAAATACTAAATAAAAATATTATGGAAGGGATCTCATCTCCTTTTTAGTCAATTCAAAATCCACAAAAGAAAGAAGTGTATTATATCATCTAAATTAGAATGAAAAGAAGCGGATAAAGTAAAACAAAAGATGATAGAATATTCTCGATCGAGAAATTATGTCATATAAACATGTTATATAAATAATATATATCGATGTATAATATTGATAATATATTAAAAAGACAAAAGTTTATATAATGAAATATCAAAAGTTTTCTTAAAGCAATAAAATAATTCGCGGAAGATCATGTTGCCCTTGATACAAAAAGTGTGGTTTGTAATATAATCTTGTTCTTGAAGGGTACATAAGTTGATGGATAAATAATTAATTGAAAAATTATATATATAAGCAACAATAAGTGCATCTATATATTTGTAAATTGAAACTTCTACTTTTTCAAATTTTACTCTATTTAACTCTTGATGAATCTCCACCGCCGCTAAACTTTCTTCTTCATTTTGATGACTTGTAACAAATCAATTTTTGATCGTCTCTTTTGACGAATCTTACACCGCCTTAAGCTTTGTTCTTCTTCTAGATAAACTTTTGCTTGACTATTGTAACACAGGAAGAAATTCTAAAAAACATATCTATTATAATCTTCATAAAGCTGAAAAATGAAAAAAGAAACTATTAACAATATGATGTTAGAGAAAATAGAAATGGACATGCAACAACACCATAGATGATTATTATTTATAGATGAAAATTAAGTAGAAGAAAGTTGAGAAGACATCTTATTTAATTAGAGAATTCAAATAGATAGATGTTTTTTTTGTAACTTTCATGTGATATAATTATATGTAATGAATATGATTGTATTTATTTTTTTTTTAAATAAATTGATTAATGAAAAACATGAATGAAAAAACTCAAAAAAGGGAGAAAAAAGATAAATAGTTTTCTAGGTCATTGAGAGGTGTCATATCACCTTATTTATATCTAGATTTATTATATATAAAGTTTTATATTTATAAGTAATATATATATTATATAAATTAAATTAAATAATAAAGATAAAAAACTTAAAATATTTTTTAAAATATTTTTCTTTCGTAATTGTAATTAGAAGAAGGACGAACAATTTAAAAAATAATAATATTTTTTTATTAATAATTGAAATTAGATAGGCATGAAATATGAATAATTACTCTTTGTAAGTTGGCATGTGAAAAGTCTTTGTTGTAAATGTTTTTCAATTAATATAATACTTATTGTAATAAATTAAATAATGACTTTTGCAATAAAATAATTAATTTAAACAAGAAAGAAAAGCCAAAAAAATATAAAAAAGATAAATACATATGTAGATCATAGAGAGGTGCCACATCACCTTATCTATGATTCTCCTTTATATTATATTAAGATAAGATTATGTTCAGCGAAAATAAACTAATAAATTTTTTTTAAGGGAAACAACTTAAGTGATAAAACTAGTAAATAAAATAAAGCTAAGTAAAATGTAAATATTTTGATTTGCATATATAAAAAAAAATGAAACGGCTATCTTGGGAAACTTAATTAAATTAAACCATAAAATGAATAAAGTTAATGCAAACAATATGATATGAATAATAAGGAAAAGGGGAAAGTTTGAATTAAGCCCTTTGTCCAAATTCAGCTGAAATGGACCTTTAAGTCCAACTCTTCCTATCCTATTTTTTAAGTATAACTTATATAAATATCATAGTGTCACGATCCAAAACGGAGCCGCGACTGGCACCCACATTTACCCTCCTATGTGAGCGAACCAACCAACTTAACCCTTAACATTTTAATACAATATCAACAAAAGAAATGCGGAAGACTCAAACTCATTAATAAAAACAATTCAAAACTATTATCATTATCCCCAAAATCTGGAAGTCATCATCACAAGAACATCTATGATCAAATTACTAAACTAAACATGTCTAGGAAACTAAAACAACTAAAAGCTAGTCCATGCCGGAAGTTCAAGGCATCAAGACTTGAAGAAGAAGATCCAGTCCAAGCTAGACGCGTTAGCTCACCCTGAATTTCCGATGGAGTGAAGACTGGCTAGATCTACTGTTGAGTTGAAGCTGACGGAACGTTTGCTGCATTACACAAATAACAAAGAAGAAAACATGAAAGTAGGGGGTCAGTACAACCACAAGTACTGAGTAGATATCATCGGCCAACTCAAAATAGAAGATAATATATATCAAGTAATATCATAAATCAACTATAAACTCAACATGTAGCAACAACAAGTACTATCAAGTTCATCCATGAGGGCTCAAGCCTCAATACCATACACATTTGGGAATTAAGTTTATTAAATTGAGTATATTTATCATCTTTCAAGATTCATTATCTTTCTTCCTCTTGTGTCGGTACGTGACACTCTGATCCCCAACCACTATGTGTCGGTACGTGACACTCCGATCCACTAATTCTACGTGTCGGTTCGTGACACCCGATCCCCTATATGTGTCGGTACGTGACACTCCGATCCCCTATATGTGTCGGAACGTGACACTCCGATCCCCTACATGTGTCGGTACGTGACACCCGTCCCACTAATACTATGTGTCGGAACGTGACACTCCGATCCACTAATACTATGTGTCGGAACGTGACACTCCGATCCACTAATACTATGTGTCGGAACGTGACACTCCGATCCACTAACATCATTCTATCCGTTCATCAAGCCTTCTCTATACCAAGGCATCACCAATCCCATTACTTTAATTCATCAAGCCTTCTTTTATACCAAGGCATCATCATTAATATCATAGATTAAAGTTTCTTTCAAGATTTGGGATTCCATGGTTTTCATCATGCTTGTTTTATCAAAATCACATAATCATATTCATGCAAGCATACAATTAAGCATATAGACAGGTTTACAATACTACCAACACATATTATGCGCTATTAAGAGTCTACTACGAATAGCATGAAAACCATAACCTACTTCCACCGAAGACTAATGATCAAGCAAATTCCCAAGCTTCTGTTTTCTCCTCCCTCTCGATCGATTTCTCTCTTTCTCCTTGTTCTTTCTGTTTGTTTTATTCAAACCCTCTTTCTCTTACCCTAATTAACATATAATTAAGTGTAAAAGAGGACAATAGAACCCACTAATTAACTTAAGGTTACCTCTTTTAACCCCCAAGTAATTAGACTTATTAATATTAACCCTCTAACTTTGTAATTAAGGAAAGAATAGTCAAAAACGACCCTTAAAACGTGTAGAGAAATCCGATTCTGCCTGAGATTTGCGCAACCTGTGACGGGCCGTCGTGCCTGCGACGGTCCGTCACGATGGTCGTCGCAAGGACCAGGACTCCATTTTTCACCAAGGACACTGTGACGGTCCGTCACACCTGTGACGGTTCGTCCTGCAAGTCCGTTACGAAGTCCAGAGAGTCGATTTTCAGTACCCAATTTCAGAATTTCTAAGTATATTGAAACGAGACCCTGCGACGGTCCGTCGTACCTGTGACGGCCCGTCGTGGGTTCCGTCGTTTCAGCCAATTTTCCAGAAATAAAATCTGCTGCTCAAAACGACTAAACAGGTCGTTACAATAGATACCAATTTACCCATCGTTCGTCCCCGAACGATCAAAAGAAGAAAAACAATGGCGAAAAGGAGTACCTGAATCTGTAAACAGATGTGGGTATTTTTCTTGCATATCTGCCTCCTTCTCCCAAGTAGCCTCTTCAACCGGTCGATTCTTCCATTGAACTTTGATGGATGCAATCTCTCTCGACCTCAATTTGCGAACTTCTCTATCTAATATAGCAACCGGTTCCTCCTCATAAGTCAAATTCTCATCAAGCAAAACTGAATCCCAACGGATAATGTAGTTTCCATCTCCATGGTATCTTTTCAACATGGACACATGAAACACCGGATGCACTCCGGACAGCCCTGGGGGCAAGGCTAATTCATAAGCCACCTCCCCTACTCGCTTTAGTACCTCAAATGGTCCAGTATACCTTGGACTTAACTTACCTCTTTTGCCAAACCGCATCACCCCTTTCATGGGTGAAACCTTCAACAAGACTTGTTCACCCTCCATGAACTCCAAGTCTCTAACCTTTCGGTCTGCATACTCCTTTTGTCTACTTTGCGCCGCTAAAAGCTTTTCTTGAATGCCCTTTACCTTTTCTAACGAATCCCTCAAGAGGTCAGTACCCCAAGGTCTAACCTCAAATGCATCAAACCAACCAATGGGAGATCTACACCTCCTCCCATACAATGCTTCAAATGGAGCCATATCAATACTGGAGTGATAGCTATTATTGTATGAAAACTCTGCCAAAGGTAAAAAGCTATCCCAAGAAAAGCTAATCAGAGTAATCAGTGAGTGTTTCTCATTAAAGTATATATATAAGAAAACTTCAATTAATTTATTAGCAATGTCTTTGGCAGGCTTAGTTTTGAAAAATCTCCATAAAAAATCGAATGCAAGTGTGAGGCATTTGAGTAATAATGTGCAGAAACAGGGGTGGTGCTCTGAACTTGTACGTCGTTTTTCTACAGAGTCTGAGAAAGAACAAGTAGGTGGCAATGGAAAATCGGAGAAACAAGAAGTAGCTGTTTCCGATGGTGGCAAACAATCGAAGCTATTTCCGAGAAGACGCCGCCGTGGTAATCTTTGGAGACGCAATGAATCCGACTTTGCACCTGCTCTTTTCGGTATGATTTCCCCTTTCTATTTAGTAGTCTTAATGAAATGATTTAGAATTTATTATTTTTAAAGGTAAATTAATTTATATATAAAATAAAATGAAGGGAGTATTATCTTTTGCAATTTCCAATTATTAAGAATATTTTTTAGACATAATACATATATATATATATATATATATATATATATATATATATATATATATATATATATATATATATATATATATATATATATATATATATATATATGTTAACCCTTCAACTTTGATACTTTGGTGCAGCTAGTAACTATAACTCTTAATTTTAAATGTGTACAAGTAGTGTATTTAATTATTTAAAATTGAAAAGTAAAATTTAAAGTTGATAGTATTTTTATAAGTAAAATTAATTTTTTAGGGGATTGGGCGGGATGTGGGTGGGCTGGTAAGGGTGGGCAGGGGGGCTGGCATGGAAGAAGTAAAAGTTTAAAAATAAAAATTTAAAGATGAAAATATTTTTGAAAAGCAAAATTAATTTTTTGGGAAAGAGTTGGGGTTGGAGAAGGGGGTTGGGGGAGGGTTGTTAGGAATCGGGTGAAAAAACAAAATTTTGAAATCGATCTTTTTTTAAAAAGAATTGATGCTTTTCCAAAAAAATGTAATTTGAAATTAGAGAAGAGATTTGAAAAAAAAATTCTTAATTTTTGAAGGAAAGATATTTTCTTTAATTTTGAGAAAAATGAGTTGATTTAAAAAACATTTTTTAAAATTTTTGCCCAATCAAATATCAGAAAATTTGAAAAATATTTTATAGAAAATGTTTTCCTCATACGAAACACACTCTAAGTATAAGTGTAGTGTGTCTTCTTATTTACTTAATTTCCGTCTTCCAACATTTTATTTTGGATACCAAACAATTTATTAGTTTTCATAGAGATAATTCAATTTTACTCGTTTAACTTTTTACTTTGGCTTTAAGCCATGTACATGTATGGAGGTGTCAGGATTTTCAACAAAAAAATCTAAATTTGAAGAAATAGACACAGAGTAATCTAACGGAGTTTGATATATATATTATACATATTTTAAAATTATTTTAATTATATATAAATAATATAGTATTTGTTTCTTTATTGGAACAGAAAACTTACCAACGGGACTTGGCAATGCATTATTGCAAGCCACAGAGAACATCAACAAGATATTTGATAATTTCAACTTGAATCCCTCACAATTACTGGGAAGGTACAAAGAGGATGATAAGAATTACAAAATCCGTTACGACGTGCCAGGACTAGGCAAGAAGGACGTGAAGATCATGGTTGAGGATGGAATTTTGACAATAAAAGGTGAACACAAACAAGAGAAGGAAGAAGAAGGATCAGATGATGAGTTTTGGTCATCAACAAGTTATGGTTACTATAATAATAGCGTTGTGTTGCCTCAAGATGCTAAGGTTGATGAAATTAAAGCTGAGATGAAAGATGGTGTTTTGACAATTACTATTCCTAAAAGTGAGAAACCTAAGAAAGATGTCAAGGAAATTGAAGTTATGTGAGGTTTCTTCTTTGGTTGAAAAAGTGTTTTGAATATTATTATCTTTGACATTTTGTGGGTGTTTTATAATAATAATATAAGTTTTCTTGTGTTTCAAGAGGGTGTGACAAGAATAGCTTTGCTTTATTGAAAAAAATTGGCCATAATTTTGGCCAAGAATAGTTTCAAAATAAAATCTATCTTTTTGTTATTTTCTAAATGATATGTGTATTTATTATTCTTTTTGTCATTTTACCACAATTTTTTTTCTTGCGACTCTTTTTATAACAAAATAATGTCAGAATAAATAATTATGTTTGAACAGTTAAATTAAAAAAAATAGATATATAATAGTAAATTACTAATTCAAATTAAATATTTTAGATTTAATTGTTTATTACAAACTGTTTCTATTTCGCTTTTTATCTGGTAAATCTTGCTTGTCACTCTTATTCTTTTTCTTACCTTTTTTGCTTTTATACAAATATAAATATATAAAATGTATTTACTTTTGTATAAAGCGAGAAATTTATATATATATATTCATTTATTTTTCTTTCTTTCTCAAATGTCGTTTGCCACTTTTTCAAATCTTGCTCACTCGCACTCTCGTACAAAATTGCAAATGTAAATTTTACTCGAAAAATAAAAGAATAAAAGAAAAATAATTAAGTTTTAAAAGATCAATAAATCTTATAATGATTTAAGAGAAATTGATTTTCCAAATTAACTAAGTTGTCACTTAATTTTTAGTAAATATCAAGAAAGAATTTAAATTTTTAAAATGATTTAAAGATAAAATCAATTTGAAATTATAAGAGTTTAAAGTTTAACTTACATTCCGAGAAGGTGTTAGGTCCTCGAAATGTGCTAAAGTGTAAGAAAATTTATTATTTATTTATTTATTTTACTCAATCTTATTATTATGTTATGTTCAGCGAAAATGAACTAATAAAATATTCTTAAAGGAAACAACTTAAGTGACAAGATTAGTAAATAAAATAAAGAGAAGTAAAATGTAAATATTCTGATTTACATATATAAAAAATGAAATGACTATCTTGGGGAACTAAATTAAATCAAACCATAAAATGAATAAAGTTAATCAAACAATATGATATGAATAATAAAGAAAAGGGGAAAGTTTGAATTTGGCCCTTTGTCCAAATTCAGCTGAAATGGATCCTTAAGTCCTAACTCTTCCTGTCCTATTTTCTAAGTATAACTTATATAAATATCACAATGTAAAATTTAATTACCTTCTATTTCTATAATTACATAAATTTCATATTTTTTAGGCATTTCAGATACATAATTAAGAATCTAGATACATTATTATTGATATATTATGCATCAATCTGTTGCATTTATTAAGGAAAAAAAGGATGTAAAATCAATTTAAAATCTCATAGTATTCATTCGTTGCACTAATTAAGGGAAAAAAACTGAAAATTAAATTAATAACCCATAAATTACGTTATTCCATTCAAATTATCGTCAAGAATTCAAAATCCTATAGTGTAACAATAAAAAAAATGAATTTCTTCTTCTTGTTCATCGTTCTCTATGTTTCATAAAAATATTGTCAAAATTTTGGAAAGCGAGGTGAGTTATGAAGGATTAAACATTTTTTTTTTTGTAAATCATCAAGTTCATCGAATATCCTTTCGATTTTGATTTAAAATTGTTGAAACTTTTGAGATTTAAAATTCTTCTCCTAGATTATTGAAGATCCGAGAAGATACATCATGAATATCTTTGTTATTTAGCATTTCACTACATATGAATCTTGTTTAAATTGATAAGTATTATATTTATATTGGATACATAAAATAAATAAATATTGTCGCCCATACGATGTTAGATTTGAGATCGATACATTATTGTGTGGTAATTGCTATGTAATTGATACATTAGTATATATTCGAATTTACATATCAGAAATTAATGCATGATACATTATTATTCATGTATCAGTATTGTATTTATATTAGATACAATGAATAAAAAATTATTGCCTATAAGATGTTAGATTAGAGATCGACACATTACAGTGAGGTAGTTGATATGTAATTGTTACATTTAGTATATATTCAAATTTACGTATCATGTCTAAAAAATAGTGCATGATTCATTACTATCTATGTATCTCGTTTAAATTGATGTATCATATTGTTTGCTTTGAAAGATATGTATGCTTACATAATGTATCATTTTTTAGTTGATAATAATGTACTGATAAATTGTTAATGAAGGATGTACCTAATCTGAAATAATATGTATCTATAAATGTATCACAATAAATAAGAATTAAGTTATCAATTAGATAAATGAACAAACACAATTCATTAAAGAAATTTGTTTATGAAAAACACCTGAATAAAGAGAAAAATATCAAACCGTATGAAATTTTGGTGAAATTAAAACTAATATTATTGTGAGAAATTAGATGATTAGTAGCAGTACAAGAATCCTAATCAATTTTAATGAATGATTAGTTGTTAAAATCCATAACCAACTCAAATTATGAAAAATTTACAAGTATTATATATATTTTTTAATCAAACACACGAGGTGAGTTTTATTAATAAAAATAAAGAAATCAAATACAAATATCAAACCCAACATTGATTTGGAAATAATAGAAAAACAAAACAACTATTAAACTAAAAAAGAAAAAAAAAAGAAATTAAAAAAAAACGCCAACAGAAAAGGCGAACTTTTACAAATATTATATTAATTATTATTAAGTAATAACTAATACAAAATCAAAATAAATTCAAAATTTTTAACTACCAATGAACTTGAGAGAATTTAGGAATAAAATGGCGGAATAAAATGGCGGAATAAAATGGGTAGTGAAAAACGTGGATATAGGCTGAAAATAGGAGTGAAATATTTATGTATTTGGAAGATTTTGTGTATAGAAGGAATTAAGGGATTTTTGAAATTTGAAAAAAAGTAGGAATAAATAGATATTAAGGTAAGTTAATGTGTGTATATAAGTAATTTTTCTATTTTCTAAAAGTGAAGTGTTATAATTGGGAATCAGGCCCAATTTCCAAATTTTGCAGAAACTTCAAATGGGGCTTTGGCCCAATTTTCTAAGAAAAAGATCTTGTATACATTGGATTATACATGTTGTATACGGGTTGTGTTTAATCCATTTTTGGTCATCCTTTCACTTTGTATTTCCACCCTTTCAACCTGTATTTTCATGTATTTGCACTTACACATTGTTATTTCATCATATATATGATTGTATACAGGAGGTATGCAACTGATATACAACCTGTTCCTTGGGCCTGTTACTGATGCATTTTGACCATGTCTATCAGCATACATCGCTGTATTTCTGCATTTTTTTCTATGTAAAATTGTATATAACTAGTGTATATCAGCTTATTTTTCTGTATATCATTTGTATACTGATATATACAATCACTTTTTATGCCTTCAATACCTGTAATTCAGCTCCTCATTCACCACACATCATCTTTCAATTGATTTGGTTGACTCGAAAAAGAATAAATTCGGGTTTTGACTCAACTCAAGATGCAAATACGGAAGAAAGAGTCTGATAAACTCGATTTGAACCAGTTCATGCATAAAAGAAACATTAATAAATCATTAGAATCTAATTTGCAGCCATATCAATTTACTACCGGGATTCCAAGTGTTAGGATATGGATCATGGATTAAATGACCATCTAAAGGATAAACAAATGAACCAACAAACACAGAATGAAATTAAGATCATCTAAAGGATACAACAAAATAATACATATTATAAAAAAAAAGACTCTAAAGGATGAATGTAATCCTAAACAAAATAAACTTAAGCTACTAAATAAACTCATAACAGTAACTCAAGCAAATTAAAATAAACAAATATACTACTTTTGAACTCTAAAAAAGATCATTATGCACAAGTAAAGTAGATATAATTTAGTCAAAATCTAATTAACTATATGACAAATCATTTAGTTTTCCTAATAAAGATAAAGAAGCAGGAAAAAACAATCCTATCTCAAGATTGAAATGAAGTTATAATCCCAAATACTGAAATTCTTGGACAGAAAATTGTTACCGAGTCTAACTCCTTCTTAATAGAGTAGAATGGTCAAGTTAAAATGAAGTAGTAAAGAAAACAGAATGACATAGCCAACACATTCCAAACATAAACCACAAGAACATCTAAACAATTTCGACAAGAGAGACAGAAACCGACATTGGAGAATAAAAAACGGGTCAGCAACTTCAAATACAAACATATGAAACCAAGGGAACTTCATTGATTCTTGGGAACACATTAGTAGTAGTAGTGAGACAAGAAGAGCATGTGATTCAAAACAACACGACAAGCTAAAACATAAAACAAACAATAACCTGACTGGTTCCTCTAATTAAACGAAACATGAGTAATACAATAGTCAGTAAGAAATCCAAACAGTGAAGATAATGAGCAATGAATAATCATATTCAAATCGAGCAAGAAAGAAGTCACAGGAAACCCAACTGAGACGGGTCGATCGCACAATACTCAGAATCGAAATGAATAGTAAACAAGGGGGAACACATTACCTTTCTCTGTGCAGCGACCTAAGAACTCGAGCTACTTGAGAGAATTTCACCACCAATAGATGAACTTCGGCGAGCTCCGAAGAATAACACAGTTTTGAATCCGTGTATAAGGAACTAAAAATCTCTCTTTTATAGAGGATAAATTTTGGTTTCTTAAGCTCTTTGTTTTCTTTTCCAACTACCTAACTCTATCTCCTCTTCCCAACTATTTTCCCCAAACTAATTGCCTCCAACCCTGTTTTCCAATTCTTTTTCGCCAGCCCCCTCAAAGAAAAAATGACGGAACTATTTACAGACGAATTTTAGGTTAGAAATTGGGGGGGGGGGTGGAGTCCAATTTTGAGATTTAAAATTCAAAATCTCTCTAGAGGATCAGGTTTGAAAGCTGGCCATTGTACTATTTTCCAACGGAATTGAGAGAAGAGACGTCCGATCTTGAAGGAAGGAGGAACGAGGATGGAGATTGCTCCACCTGGAATTCAACGAAAGGAAGACACGAGAGAAGAAGACGCACGATTGGACTCACGATTTGGGTCGGATTTTGCTCGCATGGGTTGCTGCTCGATTCTGGGTTTTACCTGAGGAAGAAGAACAATCAGGGGTCTGGTCGGTTAGGTACTTGCTTAGCGTTGTATTGTATTGTATTGATGATGTTGGGTTATTTGGAATTGTATTGGATAGTGGGCCGGTTCATTGGGTCATTTGAATTGGCTGGAAAGAAATGGTGTTGGGCTTGAGGAATGTCAAATTGAAATGCTGAAGAAAAGCCCAAAGTTGATCTTATCACAAAATAAAATTATAAATTAATTAATGAGCCTCTTAATATTAACAAAATAAAATAATCGACTTAAGTATATAAAATAATTAATCCAAAATTGTAAACTATCATATAACAAAAACTAATTTAGTAAAATAATTAAACAAAATTAAATCTTTTTTAGATGATTTTCAAATATTTATAAAATATATTAAACATATACAAAATCATATGAAACCATATTTACTAATTATAAATTATAAAAATCGACTAAGATTACTTAAAATAATTTTGAAAAGTATTTGAATTTTATAAAAACTAATTATTCTAAATCGTTTGAGAACTAAGAAGCTCGTGCACTAAATCATATCGTGGGTCAAAATTGAATGTCAACAACTGTCCTCATTTTACTTGGATTGATACAAGAACCTCAAGAAAATGAAATTAACCAAGCCAATTTTGACCGTCCACATATTCATCTTTTAAAAAAAGGGATTTGGTACGGACTTTAGGAATTATGACAAAACCCCAAAAATGAATTTTCTACATATTCAAACCACTTGTAGTTCGATAAGCCTGATTTAACACACGATTCTGAAAGAATTCAAAAGTTATCCTGATATCAAATTATGAAGCAAATGTGACGCTCGGGAATAAGATTTGAGTGCGAATGTGGAAATACAACTGTGTTTTCAAAGTTGCCGCCTACATATCCCTCCATTTATGGAATCAAACTGCTTGTAGTTCGATTCGATCGGTTGAAAAGGAAACTTAGTATGCTAAGATAACTTTTTGTTCTAGATTAATGACAGATAAGTCGAGTATAAAGAAGGTTTGCAACCTCTTAGCCATGAATGTGGGGCCTTTCACACCCCATAATTAAGAACTTACACTGACATAATTCTCAAAACTCTTAGTGCACTATCACTCAGATTGGAAAGATGCCACCGGTGAAAATAAATTTTTCCGGATGCAAAACTTAAACCAAAAACAGTAGGAAAAATCCACATGTCTTCTGATAGGGGTGTGGTTCGAATGTGGTGAAAGTCGCTCCTCAGCTCGCGTCCTAAAAGTTTGACACTCTCTTCGGACTTGTGTTGCATCCTTGTTGATGTCGTCCACACATGTGGTTTTATTTGAGAATTCACCCTCTTAGATGCTCTCGACAAAGACTGAAACAACATATTAGTGGAAAATGAAACTGAAAAAATGGTAGTGTCTCTTACAATGCTTTTCAGTTACTCTTGATGTGAAAGATGTCACATAAGTATGTTCAGTATATGTCACGACCTAAAACAAGTCGTGAGTGACACCCACACTTAACCTCCTAAGTGTGCGGACTAAGAAATTCAAACCCAACATATATCAATAATTCAACTATGAATAACAACAATAATATAAAAGCTCCAAAACTTATTAAAGTAATCAATCAAATGAACCTCTAAAGTTTATTACATATTATCCACAAAATCTGAAAATTATCACATCAAGGACATCTAATCTTCAAATACTAAGTCTAGGAGTATTAAAGACACAAAATAAATGAACAAAATAGTTTATGTCCGAAAACTAAGGACATCATGTCATGCCCAAGAGTCTCCAACACGAGCTTGAATGAATAGTTCACGCTGGAACCTGATATGCTGGAGACTGGCTAGAGATGAGGACAATTTGAAGTCATTGGTACACTCGTTGCACTCCATAAAAGGAAAACAAAGAAAAACACAAGTAGGGCTCAATACGGGGCAACATGTACTGAGTAGGTATCATCGGCCAACCCAAATAGAAACTAATATACGATGAATAATAGTATGAACTCAACTATGACACTTAATAGGTGGTAAGCAACAAACAACATCAAAAAGTTACTACATAATCAATCACAATATTAAACACGCCCATGAGGATTCATGCCTCCATGCCACGCTCATTTGAGAAATGGGTTCTTTGAGGTTGAGTACATTAAGTTAATTCCATATCTTTTTCCTTTAATGTTACCGTGTCGGAACGTGACACTCCGATCCAATTATATTATGTCAAAACGTGACACTCTGATCTAAGAATAGCGTGTTGGAATGTGACACTCCGATCCAAGAATATCATGTCGGAACATGACATTCCGATCCAATTATACTGTGTCAAAACGTGACACTCCAATCCAATAATATCGTGTGAGAACGTGACACTCTGATCCAATTATACTGTGTCGGAATGAAACACTCCGATCCAAGAATATCATTAATTTATCATTTATTATCACCACTTTTAATTAATTGATAATATTTCATCAAGCCTTTTTTATTCAAGGTATTACTCGATAAAGAGGGTTCAAGAATATAAATTTCATGGTCTCAGGATTTCAAACCAATCACAAACACACAACCAAGCAACACAATCAAGTACATAGAAAACTTCATAATATCATTCAATGCATATCAATCACTATTAAGAGTTTACTATCAAATAACATAAACCATAACCTACCTTCATCGAAGAACTGAAGTCAAGCAAACTACGTCTTCAATGTTTTTTCTTTCCTCAATGCCTCTAACCTTTTCAATATATAAAGTACATATGCATAATTTGTAATAAAATATACCTAATATTTAATTACTATCTCAATTTATTAAAACTTTAATCAAAACCCGATAATTTTAATAAATTAAGGACCAAACCCACATATTACAATTGACCGTATCATTATTGTACAAGGATGATGACTGCAAGTTTATTTAGGCCCCCACATACATGGATTCGATATTTTCCAGATATTCTATTGCCTTTGACCAATCATATCTCATCATGATTTAATATTTAACTTCCTCACATTTTTATCCAAAATATCAACCAATCACTGAACCAATTGCATGCATATTATCACTGCACCTTTTCGTTTCATAATTTCTTTAATCCCCTAACAACTATCCATGCAATTAAATAATTCCCATCCCAACTTTCATTCAAAAATCCAATTTTTCGATCAATAAAACCAACTCATGTAACACCATATGCACATATATGAATTTAATGTTAGGTAGTGGAGCCTGATTAATTTTAGGTTTTTCTATTTATTCTCTATTTTAGGTTTTCCTATTTATTCTCTATTTTAGGTTTTCCTATTTATTCTCTCTAACCAAAAATACTATGATTTATTAATATAAATATATCTCACCGCCGTGGAAGTTTACTCACGGGGTTTTACCACGAAATATTGGGTTTTCTCTTTCTCTCTCTAGATCTCTCATCTCTTTCTCTTGAAAGTTCTTGTGTTCTTCATTCATCTAGTGTGTGTGCGTGAATTCGATCCTAACAACTGGTATCAAAGCTAAGGAGATTCAATACGATCACAGAAGATGGATAGTTCGAAGCTTGGAATCGAGAAGTTTGATGGATCCGTTTTCAGTTTTTGGAAGATGCAGATCGAAGATTATCTGTACTAGAAAGATCTTCACGAACCGTTGACCGGGGTGAAGCCGGAATCCATGACAGAGGAAAAGTGGAAACTCAAGGATCGCCAGGCTCTAGGGTTGATCCGGTTGACTTTGTCAAGAAACGTGGCGTTCAACATCGTGAAGGAGAAGACTACGTCCGGTCTGTTGAAGGCACTGTCAAACATGTATGAAAAACCATCGGCTATGAACAAGGTATATTTGATACGTAGATTGTTCAATTTACAGATGTCTGAAACTGGATCCGTTTCTGATCATATAAACGAGTTCAATATGTTTGTGAGTCAACTCAATTCTGTGGATATTAATTTCGAAGATGAAATTAAGGCGTTGATTTTGATGTCATCTCTGCCCGAGTCTTGGGATACTATTGTTGCTGCGATTAGCAGTTCCCGTGGATTTGAGAAACTGAAGTTTGATGAAATCTGTGATGTTGTTCTTAGCGAAACTATTCGCAAACGAAAAGTGGGAGATTCATCGGGCAGTGCTCTCAGCGTTGATCGAAGGGGGAGAAGTAAGACGAAAGGCCAAAATCAACATGGTCGATCAAAATCAAAGAATCGAGGAAAATCACTGAACAGATCAAACGTGACTTGTTGGAACTGTGGAGAAAAAGGGCACTTTCGGACGAACTGTACAAAGCCAAAGAAGAAACAGAATCAGAAATTTGGAGATGACAATGATTCTATAAATTCAGCAGAGGACATTGGGGATGCTCTAATCCTTAGTGTGAACAACCCGATTGAATCATGGATTTTGAATTCTGGTGCATCTTTCCATTCGTCTCCAAGCAAGGAGTTGTTTCAAAATTTCAAATCTGGAAATTTTGGAAAAGTATATCTTGCTGACAATAAAGCCTTAGAGATTGAAGGAAAGGGGGATGTTTTCATAAAGACCACCTCGGGAAACCAGTGGACATTGGAGGATGTCAGATATATTCCTGGGATCAAGAAAAATCTTATCCCTGTTGGTCAGTTGGATAGCACGGGATATGCAGCAGAGTTTGGAAAAGGTTCGTGGAAGATCGTGAAAGGTGCTATGGTAGTAGATCGTGGCACCAAATCTGGAACCTTGTAGACCACTGCAGGGTGTATAAACATGGACGCTATTGCTGAAGGTGCTTCCGGTTCATGTCTGTGGCACAACAGACTTGGACACATGAGTACTAAAGGAATGAAGATGCTGGTTGCAAAAGGAGCATTAGAGGGTCTGAAGTCTGTTGATATGGGTCTTTGCGAGAGCTGTGTTATGGCAAACAGAAAAGAGTAAGCTTCACAAAGACTCCTAGAGAGCCAAAGAAAGTGCGGTTGAAAATGGTCCATACAGATGTTTGGGGACCATCTCCAGTATCATCACTTGGAGGATCCAGATTCTATGTTACCTTCATTGATGATTTCAGCAGGAAGGTATGGGTTTACTTCTTGAAGCATAAGTCAGATGTGTTTGAAACTTTCAAGTAGTGGAAAGCTGAAGTTGAGAATCAGACCGGTTTGAAAGTCAAATGCCTAAGATCTGACAATGGAGGAGAGTATGACAAATCATAGTTCAAGGCATTCTGTGCAGCTGAGGGAATCAGATTGATGAGAATAGTTCCTGGTAAGGCAAGGCAGAATGGAATTGCTGAGAGGATGAACAGAACTTTGAATGAGCGTGCAAGGAGTATGATGATACACTGTGGGCTGCCCAAAACACTTTGGGCTGATGCTGTGAGCACAGCGGCATACTTGATCAACAGGGGACCATCAGTTCCTTTAGGGTTCAAGATTCCAGAGGAGGTGTGGACAGGAAAAGAACTCAAGTACTCACACTTGAGGACTTTTGGTTGCACTGCTTATGTTCATGTTGATCAGAAAAGAGATACAAGCTTGATGCCAAGGCTGTGAAGTGTTACTTCATAGGATATGGTTCTGATTTGTTTGGTTACAGGTTTTGGGATGACAAGAACAGAAAGATCCTGAGACATTGTGACGTGACATTTGATGAGTCTGTCCTGTACAAAGACAGAGAGCAGAAGGTTCTAGAGATTACAAAGCAAGTGGGAGTTGAGGTTGAGTTGGAGAAGAGTAACCCCAGAGATGTCGAAGCAGATACTCAACCAACTCCTACTGAAGAATCTGAAGTGGAGCAAGTTACACCTGAGCAGGTGTTAAGGAGATCATCCAGATCCATCAGGGCACCAGATAGGTATTCACCTTCATTACACTATCTATTGCTGACTGATGAGGGGGAACCAAAGTCTTTTGATGAGGCCCTACAGGTGGAGGATTCGATCAAGTGGGAGCAATCCATGGATGATGAGATGAGGTCACTTGAGAAGAATGACACATGGGTGTTGACTGAGTTACCTGCAGGGAAGAGCGCTTTGCTGAACAAGTGGGTGTTCAGAATCAAGACTGAACCAGATGGCAAAAGAAGGTTCAAGGCTCGTTTAGTGTTTAAAGGATATTCACAAAGGAAAGGTATCGATTATGCTGAAATATTCTCTCCTGTTGTGAAGTTAACCTCTATTCGAATTCTGTTGAGTATTGTTGCATCGGAAAATTTGCACCTAGAGCAAATGGATGTAAAAAACCATTTTTACATGGAGATCTGGACAAAGAGCTATATGCAGCAACCGGAAGGATTTGTGGTTCCAGGCAAGGAACACATGGTGTGCAAGCTCACTAGGAGCTTTAATGGACTAAAGCAAGCACCAAGCCAGTGGTACAAGAAGTTTGACTCCTTCATGACCAAGAGTGGATTCTGCAAAGCTGAAAAGGATCCTTGTTGTTACTTCAAGAAATACACTGATTCATATGTCTTTCTACTCTTGTATGTGGATGATATGTTGATTGCAGGATCTAGTATGAGGGAGATTAACAATCTGAAGACAAGGTTGTCTGCAGCGTTTGAGATGAAAGATTTGGGTCCAGCAAAGCAGATTTTGGGGATGAAGATTTCTCGGGATAGATCTGCTGGCACTTTAAATCTATCTCAGGAGTTGTACATTGAGAAGGTGCTGAGCAGATTCAGGGTTAATGATGCTAAACCCAGGACTATTCCATTGGCAAATCACTTTAAATTGTCAAAGGAGCAGTCACCCAAGACTGCCGAGGAGCGTGATCACATGGCGCTTGTTCCATATGGTTCAACAGTCGGTAGTTTGATGTATGCTATGGTCTGCACTAGACCTTATATAGAACATGCAGTGGGAGTAGTTAGCAGGTACATGGCGAACCCTGGGAAAGAGCATTGGGAAGCTGTGAAGTGGCTTCTGAGATATCTGAGAGGTACATCCAGTACTTCACTTTGTTTTGGCAAAGGCAAGGTGACTCTACAGGGTTTTGTGGATGCTGATCTTGGTGGGGATGTTCACTCGAGCAAGAGTACATCCGGGTACATTTACACCATAGGTGGAACAACAGTGAGTTGGATGTCCAGGCTTCAGAAGTGTGTTTCTCTTTCATCTACTGAAGCTGAGTATGTGACAATAGCTGAAGCTAGGAAAGAGATGATATGGCTGGCAGATTATCTTGAGGAATTGGGCAAGAAGCAGAGCGAGAAGATTCTTTACTCAGATAGCCAGAGTGCCATACAGTTGGTGAAAAATCCAGTCTATCATTTGAAGACAAAGCACATCAGAAGGCGATACCATTTCACTCGCAGGGCAGTGGAGGATGGTGATATGTGCTTGGAGAAGATAGAGGGTGCAAAGAACCCGGCAGACATGTTGACGAAATGTGTTGATGTTGGGAAACTGAGGTTATGTAAAACCTCGGTTGGTCTTCTGTAGTTGTTGCTACAGATGTTGCGGTGCGGTAAAGATGTTGATGATGAAGAGATTTTTTTTGAGAATATATTATTTGGATGACTGAGTCAGTCTCCAAGTGGGAGAATTGTTAGGTAGTGGAGCCTGATTAATTTTAGGTTTTCCTATTTATTCTCTATTTTAGGTTTTCCTATTTATTGTCTATTTTAGGTTTTCCTATTTATTCTCTGTAATCAAAAATACTCTGATTTATTAATATAAATATACCTCACCGCCATGGAAGTTTACTCACGGGGTTTTACCACGAAATATTGGGTTTTCTCTTTCTCTTTCTAAATCTCTCATCTCTTTCTCTTGAAAGTTCTTGTGTCCTTCATTCATCTAGTGTGTGTGCGTGAATTCGATCCTAACATTTAATACTAATTTCATTACCCCTTTAACATTTCCCATCATGATCCTGAAGTTGGTCACTTCGAATTTTTCAGATGACTACAGGTTTCACGTAGATTAAACAAATAAGGTTTCTACAAAAGTTTTTAAACTAAGGAGTCAATAATCAGTATCCACAAATTCTCCATACATTCTAACAATAATTCATCTCCACGTTACTATTAGTATAAAATTTAACACTAGAAGTAGAACAATTCGTAGAACTAAACCTGAGAAGCTCGTCTGCTGCTCTGCGTAGTTTTCGCACGAATAAACCCTCTTCTCCATTTGTTTTTACATATTATTTCCTTAACTTAATTATAATATAACCAATTATAAAAGTGATAAAAGTGACCCACTACTAATTTTAATGTTATATTCTTTAATCACTAACTAAATTAATTATTAAAAACTACCCCACTATATTCATAATTGTACTTACTGATAGTCCAAAATACCCATATAAAGTATATAGAAAAGTTTTTTATGAAATATAAAGTTCTAGTATTCAAATGACTAAATGAATCGTTACAATATATGCCTGCACACTCAAAGGAAATAATTAGTAGACATAATGGCGCTTTATCTATCGATTTGAGTGAAAAAATAAAGAAAGATCATTCATATAACAAATGAGTATTCTTAATGTATAAGCATAAACATTTTTTCAATTAAATGAGAAAATTAAAGAAGTATTTCAAATAAAAGATAATGGATACTGCTTTCAAATACAGTATGTCCATTACAACTCATGATATGCCGAGGATTTGGAGAGTCATTGTTTCTTTTCGGCATGACCAACTCTTGTGATCTCTACGACGAGCTAGAAGACTCAATGATTATCCAGCTGTAACGAAGTGGATGACTTTATAATTATCCATCTATAACGAGGGAGATGACTCAATAGTATTCCAACTGTAATGAGGTGGATGACTCGATAATATTTCAACTGTAACGAGGTGGATGACTCGATAATATTCCATCTATAACGAGGTGGATGCTCGATAATATTCCGACTGTAATGAGGTGGATGCTCGATAATAGTACGACTGTAATGTGGTGGATGACTCGATAATATTCCAACTGTAACGACATGGATGCTCGATAATATTTCAACTGTAATGAAGTGGATGCTCGATAATATTCCATCTGTAACGAGGTGGATGCCTCGATAATAGTCCAATTGTAACGAGGTTGATGGCTCGATAATATTTTAACTGTAACTAGGTGAATGGATCGATAAAATAGTCCAACATAATTCAAAATTAGGAACCTGAAATGAAAAAACAAATATACGAACCACTTATCGGGTGCATTGCCAACAAAACTATATGTTAAACTCTTTGATTGCCAGTCAAAACACATATTCACTTATGGGGTGAATACCCAACAAATATGAATTTTGACTCTGACATTGTCAAGAAACAGGTATGCCTAAATTGCTACGCAACAAACATACTAATTTTTTTTTACGTATATGCACGTCACGACTATGATTCTCTATTTAAAAGACAGAATTATTGAGGTGAATGACTTAATTCCTTCACATGAAGATTAAAGTCATTCTCGTCTTCCTTGACAAACTCAACAAGATTTGAGTTTACTACAACCATTCTCAATCATTACCGAAAAATTATAACGGATCGATAACTTTGACTATCATGGAGATATTGTGGTCACCAATATTTTTTTGATGTGATGGACTCGTTAATTTTCCCTTGCAACACTTCTAAGATAGTGTAATTTTGATCAATTTTCATATTTGATGTCGATTTCACATATGATTTTAATTTTATCAATACTATCACCTGCAAAGCTCGACACCAACGTTAGTATCGATAAAGAATAAAAGTAAAGTTGAAGAGATAGATTATGTCATTTAGATTATCAAGATTAGGCTATGATGATCGTAATTGTAACTCTGATCATGACTCGTAACTAGAGATCCGCCAACACTTTGTTTCTTACAACCTTGAAAGAATCTATTAGTGTTTGACTTCAATATTTATGCAACATAAAAAAAAACTTGTTTATAAATCACTTGAGGTAACGTAATGAAATGAAGATAAAATAAAATGAAAAGTTTTCTGGTTATGTTGATGAGTCCATAAGAGGCGTAAATGATGTATTTTTCCACGCTTGACAGCTTTGACATTGCCA
The DNA here is from genome assembly GCA_027705065.1 of Solanum peruvianum. Classification (NCBI taxonomy): domain Eukaryota; kingdom Viridiplantae; phylum Streptophyta; class Magnoliopsida; order Solanales; family Solanaceae; genus Solanum; species Solanum peruvianum. The sequence continues at coordinate 60,926,948 of JAKWJD010001766.1, read as the reverse complement.
TTTTTGTGACTTCCTTCATTCAAAGAAAAATCATTAGTTTGAAAGACTGATTTTGTGTTGGTCTTGCCTCCATGATCCTTCTTGCAATTGACTTACACACTCGTCCGTCCTTTGTAAGATAGTCTTGATGGAATTTTTGAGGACCCTCCTAAAAAATTCTATCCCAATCTAAAATATAGAAGAACTCTTGTAACTTGCTTTGTTAATTCTGAGGTTGCTCATTCTTTAATTTTGAGGCCTTCCTCAAAATTCTGTCCCAGTTTGCCTCAATAATAATAAGTATAAACTTTTAACAAAATGACATTTTTGTGTGAAATTTTTGAGATCATCTCAAAAAATTTGTCCTAGTTGCACATTTCAACATGATTTCCAACTTGATTCTCCATAACATGTCATCTTGTGGAATTTTGAGGTCCACCCAAATATCTACCTAGTTGCATTTTGATATTTCAGTCTTGACTTGTAGAAAAAGTTCATCTTCGAATGAAAATTTTAAATCCTCTCAAAAATTCTGTCCCAGTTTTCATTATAAAGAGAAGGAGAAATCTTACTAGGAATATGACTGAGTCGTTGTAGCGTCTACGTATCTCGTTGAAGCAGGAATCAGGTCAAACATAGTTCTCCCTCAAGTGTTAACAACAATAAAAAATTTACAAAGAAAATGATCGAGGCCTACGTATCTCATTCTTAAGAATTCAGGTTGAACGTAGTTCAAATATAGAGAAATATTAAAGGGAGTAAATGGGGTGACCGAGGACGACATAGGCGCCTACGTATCTCATTCTCGAGAATTTAGGTCAAACGTAGTTCAAAGAAAAAGGAATATTAAAAGGGATAAAATGGGGTGATCGAGGCCGACATAAGCTGCCTACGTATCTCATTCTTGAGAATTCAAGTTAAACGTAGTTCATTACGAAGAATGTGCGATTAAATGGAAATAAAGAGACTAAATATACTTTTCAAAGAAAGATAACAAAAACTTCATATGGGGATTTTTTATCGATATGGGACATTTTTTTTCCGACCTTTGATGACAAACATCTTCAAATGACTTATTTTAGAAATGGCTTGTACTTAGTCTTAAGTATCAAATATGTTATCCCTTGAGGTGGTTTCCTATATATTGATCAAATTGTTGTTGATCATATTTTGTATTTTTTGCTTCAAGGTTGAACAGTTCTCTGTGTCGCCTCTAACGGCTCTTGAATAATAAGCACATCTACGGTCATCTTCCTCAAAGGATTGGCTGGTCTTCAATATATAGGATGGAGCATTCAAATTGCTTTCAATCTTTCACAAAGTTGAGTTTGAGATTTCCTTAATGGTGTAAATACTTTAGGATTCTTCCTAAAGTTTGGATGGGGAAATTTTTTCAGATTGACATTATGGTTTTGATATTTCTTTTGGGAAGCTGACCACATATGGGTAGCTTTGACCATACCTACCTCCTCTATTTTTCCTTTTGATGTATCCATATCACTAATTCTGGTAACTTTTTAATTAGCTCGTAATGCAGTAAAGCTTGTGATCCTTCCAGTCTTGAAACCATCTTCCAAAGCATATCCCACTTTAACAATTTCGACAATTTTTTGTCGCATCATACACAACATTCTTTCGTAGTACTTAGGCTCTTGAATTTGAATGAACATTTCAGTGATCTCACGTTCGGACATGGGTGGTTGAACTCTTGCAGCCTCTTTTCTTCAACAAAGAGCGTACTCTCGATAATTTTATGTAGACTTCTGTTTGATCTTCTCCAAGTAGTAGCGATCTGGGGCAGCTACTACGTTATGTCCAAATCTTTTCGTGAAATACTTGTCCATTGTTTTCATTCTTGTTATGTAAGTCACTCCACAACTTCTCCACTTAGACTTGGACTTAAGAGAAGCATCAACAATGCTTCATTTTTGCCAACTCCCACGAGTTGATCACAATAAATTCTCAGATGTGCTAGAGGATTTCCAGTTCCATTAAAAGTGATGAACTTTGACACTTTGAACCCTTTCGGAAGGTCCAAATTTGAATTGATGCATGATTTTTTTATAATTTAGCTCCACCTCTTCTGAAGCGTAATCAAGTTCTTTTATCACTTTCACGATCTCTTCCTTTATGATTTGCTTAGTCTTTTCCTCTTTGGACCTCTACGCCTTCTTTTTCTTTTCGTAGAGTTCAAGTTTGAAATAGGTAGTATAGTGAAAATATGGTTTGGTTTGGACCGGAATATTAAAAGTGACTTTTGGAGGTAAGGGTTGAGAGTTTTGTGGATTTTGAGTGTCTTTTAAAGAGGTATGGTACATGAAAGGGGATGTTCGAGAATTTTTGACATTTAAGCTTTGAAACGGATGGAGTATTTGAGAGTTATTTGTGTTTTGATTTTGAAAGACGGGGGAACTTGAGGGTTGGTATTCAGGTTCTGAAAAGGGTGTGGTGCTTGATATGAAGTACTGACATGATGAAGATTTGAAGTGGTTAGGTCGATAATGTAAGGATTTTTAGTAAGGTTGGAGGGTGGGTTATTTAAGACATGCTCTGAGTTTGAAGTCAGAGGAGGAAAATAAAATGGAAGTCTTCATTGCATATAGTGTTGACATCGACACTCGGAATTGGCAAATATTGATTTTTCTGCAACTCAATCCTTAACTCAGCAATTTGTCGCATCAACTGTGCAACTAACTCATTTTGTTCAACGGCAGGAGATTGAACTATAACAACTTCAGTCAGGTTGGTATTCTCATTATTCTGGATCATTTTCTTTTTCTCTTTCAACAAATTTTGATTGAGAAAGTAATCTTTGAAAATTTTGAATGTTCAACAATTAATCAACACTAATCAGTTTTGAGTACCTGACAAAGAAAATAACTTAAACGACAAATGTATTAGTTTCTGTAGGTAATAGGTAATACAAAATATCACACATAAAGTAATAAACACACAAGAGTTGCTTCATTTGAAGATAAATTAGCCCACGAACATACGATATGATAAATAGACAGAAATTTTGTCTATTAATTTTTGAATTAGTGAATCAGAAAAGTCGATCTGAGTCGAGACAAATTTGATTGTACTTTTAATTGACATACTATTAATTTTCTATTGAGATGAAATTCGATTATGTAACGACCCTCTTAGTCGTTTTGGAAATTTTAACTATTTTTTTAATTAACCTTTTAATAGATTTTATAAATAATTTATGACTTGTTAGAATGAGCGACATAAATTTCAGATTTAATAAAGGATTATTTTATTTCTAATAATAATCAAAATAAGAATAAAAATTGAAAAGGAAAGGAAAATAAATAAAAATAATAATAAAAATAATATTTTTTTTAAAAAAAAGGGCAAAGTGGCCTACATTTTTGAAAAGTCTGCGACAGTGGAATTGAGAAAAAACAAGGAACAAAACCAAAAAAAAGTGCAAAAGAAGAAAAGAAAAGAAAGGGAGAAAAAAAGGGAAATGGAGGAGAAAATTCGATATTTTCATCTTAAGGTGTCAAGGTAATTATTCTCATCCTTTTTATTAAGTTTTTATGTAATTAGGAGTAAATTTTTAGGTTAAAAATGTGTATAATTTATATTGATATGTGAACTTGTGCTTATGCATAGAGGTCAATGTATACTAAAATATTATTACTATTGTAATTATTATTATTATTATTATTATAGCGGAAAAGAGAAAGAACAAAAAACTAATTTTGGCAAATAATTGATGATGATTTTATGGAAAATTCAATATTATTTTTAGAAGTTCTCCATTATTTGAGCCAATGTTGAAGTGTTCAGTGACATCCTAATTGGACGGCTATGATGGTTATAATGGTAACGGGATTAGTCAATCTTATTAGATGTTGGTTTCAACTAGTGAATTTCACCTTAATCACTTTATTTTAATTATCGCATTATGATTCAAATTTTGATATGTTGACATAGGTAATTGAACATTAGGGGTAGTTTATTATATAAATACTATTAGACTTATGCTATTTGAGGGAATCAAAACTTAACCCTAGAATTGAAATTTGAGAATATGGAATTGACATATTAGTTGTGATCAAAACTTAAGAACTTGATTATAAAATTGAGTGAGTTTTTTGGTCTAGACTAAATCTATAGTGACATAGGTGTTGTTAGTTTTGAAAACTTATTGTGATTATGTTTCTGAATAGATTGCTTTGAATTGAAAGTTCAACAAATGGGAAAGACTCAAGTCCTGGAGTAAATTCTTATTGGATTCAGGCAAATGAATTTCTAAACTCTTGTAAAGTATATAAAATGCGTGTATTTCTTTGTGGTATGTGTTTTGGGAGTAATGGGACTTGGTGAAGGGTTAGACTTGTCCATCCTGATTAATTCTAATGATAAAAAGGGGTAACAAAAGACAACGTGATTAATTGTTCGTGTGTGGGCTGAGAATGGTATGAGTGTCGGTGTTATAAAAGAAAAGTTTATTACTATAGAATGTGGATTATAATTCGAGAATGCCAAAGCATATGAGCATTAGCTTATTTATTATTGGCTTGATTTATTATATGTGATTTTGTTCTTTACTGAACCCGTATAATTTTGATAATTGAGGTGATTATATGTGATAACAACATTTGATTTATTGAGATGTTGCATCATCCCCTTTATTTAATATTATATTGTGCAAATGCATTGACATGAGACTGGTTACGAGTAAAGGTCTAACTCATGGAAATCGTCCGTGTTGAGATCGAGTAATGATTATTTGGGAACGTGAAGGTGGTCCGTGCGATAGAAAAGTTATGATTATGATTTGGGCACGTAGAGATAGTTCGTGCGAATTTTGTTTGATTTATGATAGTGCGTTGAGATCGTCTACACAGACATGTGGAGATCGTCCGTGTTAGTATATGGACCTCGCGAGTCTCCCATGGGTCATGAACTCTCGATGTATTTCCGAGGAGTATCATGTATATACGGTCGAGAGAGAAATTAATATTCTGAGGCATATCACTTCATGGTGTCATATTGCATTGCGTCCCATGACATTCTTCATTCTTGATAATTATGTGTTTTTTGGTGGTTGGGAAGTAGTTGATATTTGATTACTTCTATTTGACGAACTTGATCTTGTGTCTTGTTGATATTGTGAGTGTCTTTTTGTGAAAGTTTGTGATTTTTGAATATTGAGTTGTAGTTAAGGATGTGTAATTTGTTAAAATGATTTTGAAGAGTTGAATGCTATGAAAACTGTGAACTATTAGGTTGGGCTAATTATTATGCAGGTTGTATGTGTGGAGGTTCAGTAAGTGTGTAAGGAGTACCATATTTTATCCTTTTAGATTGTGTTAATAAGTTTACTTGCTGGGTACCGTGTTCTTTAGTACTCACCCCTTGCTACTACAATTTTTTTTGTAGGATACTAGCCCAGACCTTTGTGACATTTCTCTTCCCCTTGTCCGAGGCTTCTTATGGAGAATTGTGAGGTAGCTACTTGTTATCTCAGCAGACTTCTACTCCTACTTATGATCTTGTTCTATTCGAGAAACTATGTCGTTTGAGACTTATATTTTTTTCTTTGAATCAATTGTAATACTTTAGAGGCTTGTACACGTGACAATCAGATTTTGGGGGTATTTTTGAGTAAATTATTAAATTTTTGCATTTTATTGCAATGGTCGAGTTTTAGGTTGACATGTCTTGGTGGGATAAGACGAGTACCATCACATGTATTTTTGGGTCGTGACAAAATGGTATTTGAGCTCAGGTTCATAGGTGTCACGTGTACATAAGCTGAGTCTAAGTAGAGTCTTGAGGATCGGTACGGAGATGTATGTAATTATCTTTGAGAGGCTATTGTGACTTTGAGGAAAAATATTCGCTTCATTGATCTCTATCGTGCGTACTTGGTCCGTTTTGATTCTTATCGCTTCAGTCCACTCACTCTCACTTATTGTGATGAATCATGTGTGAATCCTCATGCATATAGTTGATGTTGTGTATATTTTGAATGTTAGATCTGATATTAAGATGGAAGTAATATACTTGTGGAAAAATGAATACTACTTGTGCGGTATATACGATATTTAGAGTGGTTTAACAATTGGAAGTGGAATGATTAAAGCACTGACTAAGTAATGGACATGTAACTTTGAAACCTACAATTATTAAAGTTATCATAACATGAATGGGAAGCTTAGAAAATGATGAGAATAATGATGCACAAATTGAGGTTAGAATTTCTACTACTATTTTATAGATCGTGTGTATATCAAAGAAGGTCATGATATGACTACTACAATAGTATTGATGCTTACTTGTGTAGAGTTATAGAATGTGTTACTCATGTTATTGACCTGATCTACGAAGGGATGTGTATCGCTTTAGACGAGAGACTAAGCAAATTTGGTAGTGTATATTAGTTACTTAATGGGCAGAAATGTGTAGGCTATTTGGTTCAATCTTCTCGGTAGATAAGATATGTTTTAGTGGTGGATCTAACGAACATTCATGATGTGATACTAGTGGTATATGAAAAGCGGATAAATTAATTGTTAAGCGTGAATACTAACTACTTAAGGAGTTGTCAATTATATCACATACTCAAATAATACGATTTGATGTTGCCCTCATATTTGAGAAACCAACTAGTTATCAGTAAAAACGAATGAGTTAAGCATAATTTATAAGGGAAATTATAGTGGTGGATCTCTGGTATAATATAAATATATTTAGGTTATGAAGTATATCCCGAAGATTCTAATAAGGACTAGTGATTTCATCTAAGGGGGTGGAAATGAAAAGCTTATGGCTAAAGGAAGTTTTAATGAGTATACTTGTGGGAATTAGACAATAGGAGATTTTAGTAAGAAAGTGTACATAAAGTTGAATTAATCCTGGAATTGGCTGATATGGTTAGGTTTGAAGTGTCACGTCGATGATAAGGTTTACTTGTGATAATGATAGTGATTACCAAGCATAATGATAATAAGATTTCGATAAATTATAATTAAGATGTAACTATATGATAAGGATTGTTGGTTAAATGAATTTTTATTGTAATGACTACTTGTGAGTATCTAAGGTCATAGTTTGCTACTATTTGGTAAGTAGTGTGATTTTTATGGATAGTTGTATGAGATGCGGGGCACCACTCAAATAGAATTGAAAGGATCTGGAGCCATAATGGAAAGAATTATTGTAGCATGTAGTTTAACTTTTTGAGCGAGGAGATAACTAGGATATTTACTTTGATTGCAAGGGTTAGAGATGTATCATTAGTGAAATTCGGAGAATTGAGTTCAGAGACTCCTGATTCCATCTGTTTTGCTCTAGTTAAGGTGATAATGTTATGTGGCATTCATATATGTTAAATACTATTTGATAAAATTTGAGAAAAGAGTGTACATATATTCATCTAGAGTGTGATGATAAGTTTTTTTGTAGTTTTGAGTTTGGTAATAACTACAGTGAATTTTAGCGAAGGATATTATAAGTTTGCTAGAGAGGTGATCTATGATAAGTTATGATATATAAATTCATAAAAATCTTCAAAGTGTGAGTTAATGTTGATAGATAAAGGGAGTGGATAACACAGTTAGATTCACAATTCAAAATTTTCATTGTAAGTTTACATTCATAGTGGTATATTTTATGAAGGTATGGATTTGTAAGGTAAGAAATGATCTATCACATTGAATATTGAGCATTTGAAAAGGGCTGGTATATGTTTTGAGTTATAAAGTGTGTAATTTCGATTTTTAAAGGAACTAAGGAAGGGTTTCATATAAAGTTTTTATTTTCAGGATAAGGTAAAAATGTTAGGTGTTTCTGACCAAAGAATAAGATTGGTGAGCGAGTCAACAAAAGGAACAAGAGTCTGGTGTATTGAAAGGTTCAAGATATTTAGAATTTTGTGTCATGAAAAGAATTAAGAAAGTGGAAAAATAAGACCTCTCGTATAAGCCCTTGGTTTATAGTTGAAGAATTTATTGATTTGTGCCTATGATTTTAGATATGACTGTGAGATGTAACCTATTTCGGTATAAACTTACTAGAAAGTTATCATCGACATTTTCAAAGATTGAATTTTTGGTTGGATGACAAACAACTATGTGTTAAAGATTCTATGTCTTTATGTTGATCTAGATTATTCAAATTACGATATGTAACTTATTCATATTCGAAAGTGTGAACCTACAGTTTTTCATGAGTAATAAAGATTGAGGGGATCAAAAATACTTTGTTTATGGGACTATACAGATTGTTATGATTTGTTACATATGTATTTGATAGTGAGTAGATGTTATGAACTTATAGTATACATAATTATTTGGGTGACCAAGAGATTCTCAAGTGTTGGTATGAGGTCTATGATGGTTTGAATAATAGTTGAAAAGTTGGTATGCATGATTGTGTGGAGTTGACATTGGACCTGATTCAATAGCTTCATCTCGATGAGAAAGTACTATCAAATTGGAAAGTAGTGCTATCACCCTTGAATGAGAGTTTTATTTATCATGTGATGCTTAAATGGACGCGAGAGAGAGAGAGAGAGAGAGAGAGAGAGAGAGAGAAAGAGTCATAGTTCAAAAAATTCGGAGGCTATAATGTATTTGCTAAGACTTTGAAACTAGTGATGGACGAGAGTAAGGTAAATGGATGACGTGGTTATGATGTTTGTTGATATTAAGAGTGTTTACTTCAATGGAATACTGTGATAAGTATGTAAGGTATGATAAATCGAGTATGTTTAAAATTGCATTGAGATCAGACTAGTTGATTGTGGGTGGCTAAAAATAGAGATATGGAGTCATCTAAATATAAGTGTTTGATATGTTCACTATGGAAAGATTAGCTTATGTCACCTGACCTTGATTCTATAAATTTTTAGGTGATCACTTACTTCATTTCAGAAATGGTTTGAAGTGTGATTCGCTGCATATTGTCACGGACTTTTTGATTCAAACAATGTTCCGTGCGGCACTAGACGGTTTACTCACGAATCTTGCACGTTCTTGCAAACTCTAGTAAGCCTAAAACTCGGATCGCTAAGGAAATAAGAAGTAGACAGAACTTTGGAAGAAGGAACTTCTATTACTTGAAAAATGATTGGATGCTTTACAAGTAAAATGAATAACTATTTATACTACTCTAATGCCTAAGAGATAGTAAATGCTACACTATACAAGTTCCTAAGACTATGCCTACAAGACAAGCTTCTAAGTCTTCCAAAAAGGACTCCTAGATGCTCCTAGTCTGCCCCATGATCTGCACAAGCCTCTCAAAGACTTGTAACTCCTGAAACAGCCGCCCCACTATGCCTTGTAACAGCTGTAACGGCTGTAACTGCCGTAACAGCTGAAACTGTTGTAACAGCTGACTCTTCAACTTCTGCTGGCCCCCTTGGCTGCTGACCTGCATAGGCAGGCTGCCTCCCTTGCGCCTGCTGCGCCTGCTGCTGGCTAGTTGGGTGGCGTTCAGCCTGAATGGATGGCGGGACGTCACAATCTCCCCCACCCCATGATGCGACGACCGCGACGCACTGCTGCAAGAATTCCTGAATTCTATCTTTGAACTGCCACAAGTCTTCGTACTTCTCCCATGTGGCTTCTTCAGGAGTCTGTCCCTTCCAATGCACGAGAAACATGGCACTGGCCTGCTGTCCTCGTTTTCGCCTGGCTTGGTAATCTATGATAGCTTCAATTTCCCGATCATGCGAGGCAGTAACGGTGATTGGGGCCCGTTGTGACTTGTTCCAGTTAGGATCGTCCTTGTCCTCATGATAAGGCTTAAGAACGCTTGCATGGAAAACCGGGTGGATCTTTAAGTTTGGAGGTAACTCCAACTTGTATGAAACCTTACCCACCTTGGCAACAATTTTAAACGGACCCTCATATTTACGCACCAAGTTGTGATGCATACCTCTAAGTGCCTTGAACTGCCTCGGATTAAATTTGACCAAGACCATATCACCTTCTTTATAGTTGGTGGGACGACGCTTGCGGTCGGCGAACTTCTTCATCCTCCTTGCCGCCTTGCTCAAATAAGATTTGGCAAGGTCGAGTTGCTCTTCCCAACCCTTGGCAAGGTTATAAGCGCCCAAACTCTTTCCCTCAAACGCGGCTGGCAGTGAGTGCGGAGTTTGGGGCTGCTGGCCTGTGGCTAACTCGAACGGTGTGCGCCCCGTGGATTCGCTCCTCTGCAAATTATAAGAAAATTGCGCCATGTCTAGGAGCTTAGCCCAATCTTTCTGATGTGCACTGACATAGTGCCTAAGATAGCATTCCAGCAAGGCGTTGACACGTTCAGTTTGGCCATCAGTTTGGGGGTGGAAACTGGTGGAGAAGTGAAGTTTTGAACCAAGAATTTCAAAAAGTTCACTCCAAAAGTTCCCAGTGAAGCGAGGATCCCGATCGCTGATGATGAACCTCGGCAGCCCCCAATACTTTACAACATTTCTAAAGAACAATTGTGCAGCTTCCTTAGCAGTGCAACCGGCTGTGGCAGGCATGAATGTAGCATACTTGGAAAATCTATCCACTACAACCATAATAGTGCCAAACCCGTTTGACTTCGGCAAAGAAGTAATGAAATCCATAGAAATACTCTCCCATGGACGATCAGCTATGGGTAATGGCTCCAACAGCCCTCCAGGTTGCCTTTGCTCAACCTTGTCTTGCTGGCACACAAGACAAGTCTGCACATATTGCTCGATCTCTTCCCGCATACGCGGCCAGAAATAGAAGGCCTCTACTAACGCCCTCGTTCTCTTCTGTCCCGGATGCCCAGCCCACGGAGTGCCGTGGCTTTCTTTGATAATACGCCGCCTGATGAAACCGAACTTTGGTACATAAATTCTCCGGCCAGTGGTAAGCAAGAACCCGTCTTCTACCCAAAACCGTTTGGTTTGGCCTTGAGCAGCCAGCTGCATAATCTTCTTGGCTTCCGGATCTCGTTGCATACCGTCTTTAATTGCGCCTTGGAATTCACTACGGACTGAGGAGATGGCCGCCAGTTCAGTCTTTCTGCTCAACGCATCGGCTACCACATTGCCCTTCCCCGGCTTGTACTCCAAGTTGTAATCAAACTCTGCTAAGAAATCCTGCCAACGAGCCTGCTTTGGTGTGATCTTCTTCTGTGACTGAAAGTAGCTCGTGGCAACATTGTCAGTTTTAACTACAAATTTGGAGCCTAGTAGATAGTGCCTCCATGTGCGTAGACAATGCACAATGGCCGTCATCTCCTTCTCCTGAACGGTGTACCGTCGTTCTGCTTCATTCAGCTTCCGGCTTTCAAAAGCTATGGGGTGCTTCTCCTGCATTAAGACTCCCCCAATAGCAAAATCAGAAGCATCCGTATGGATCTCGAAGGTCTTGGTGAAGTCAGGCAGCATCAAGACTGGTTCCTCAATAACTGCAGCCTTAAGACCTTCGAATGCTTCATAGCACTCCTCGCTCCACAGCCAAGGTCTGTCCTTCTTCAGCAGCTCGGTCAGTGGGGCAGCAATTGCGGAGTACCCGCTAATGAACCTGCGATAATAATTAGCAAGTCCAAGAAAAGAACGTAGCTCGGTCACTTTCGTAGGCGCTTCCCAATCTTGGATGGCCTTCACCTTTGCCTCATCCATGCGAAGCTCACCTTGGCTGATCACATGGCCCAAGAAATGTATCTTTGGTTGGGCGAACTCGCATTTCTCCCGCTTGACATAGAGTTGATTCTGTCGCAAGACTTGGAAGACCTTCTTTAAGTGCTGCACATGTTCCTGCAAAGTGCTACTATAGACGACTATGTCGTCCAAGTACACTACAACGAACTGATCCAAGTAGGGGTGTAATATCTGGTTCATCAGCGTGCAAAATGTGGCAGGTGCGTTGGTTAAACCGAAGGGCATTACCAACCATTCGAATGCTCCATACCTGGTCACGCATGCTGTTTTTGGCTCATCCCCCTCTGCAATGCGCACTTGATAGTAGCCTTTCCGGAGATCCATCTTGGTGAAGTATTTTGCCTCTCCAAGACGATCAAACAAGTCTGCGATCAACGGGATTGGATACTTGTTCCGAATTGTGATCTTGTTGAGCGCCCTGTAATCAATGCATAAACGCATCGACCCGTCTTTCTTTTTCTGAAACAGCACCGGCGCTCCATAAGGTGCCTTTGATGGACGAATGTGACCTGCTTCGAGGAGCTCTTTCAACTGCTTCCTCAGTTCCTCTAGCTCAGGCGGAGCCATGCGATAAGGTGCAAGCGCAGGTGGCTTGGCTCCTGCCTCCAACTCGATCATATGATCTACCTCGCGCCTTGGAGGTAGTGTCTTCGGCAGCTCCTCCGGCATCACATCACTGTTTTCCTGCAAAACAGATTCTATGATAGGTGGCAGTGGCTCCATAGCACCATGATCTTCACCCGAACTTGTAATGGTTGCTAAGAAGGTTGGTGCTCCTTTCTTCAGGTCCTTCACAATCTGCATGGCCGACAATTGGGCATAACCGTCTTTCTTCGGTACCCTAACAAGAGGCACCATACAAGACCCTTCTCCCTCCATCACCATGAGTTGTTGAAGGTAGGGATCAATCATCGTGTGGCAACGTTGAAAGAATTCCTGCCCAAGAATGACATCGGAAATGTCCAAAGGAGCTACGGTAAAGTTCGTCTTACCTTTCCACCGTCCCAAAGTGATGCTGACCCCATGAGCAATTCCACAAACGGGAGTTGGTGGGGCGTTGACCGTCTTGAGGCGATTGTTACTTGGAACTATTTTCAGTCCCAATTTCTCTGCCGCCGTCTTGGTCATGATGTTGGCTTCAGCCCCCGAATCTACCATGGCCCGAACAGGTTGCCCATTGATGGAGATATCCACATATTGCGTGCTGAAATCCCCCGGGTTGTCAGCCTGCTTTGCTATGGCACCACAGATTCCAACCATGCCCAACTGAGTGGTGTCTGCCGGTTTTGCCGTGTCTTGTGCCTCCTTTTCCTTCCGCTCACGGACGATGGCACTAAGGTTCTTCATCTCTGGGCACCTGGCGTAACCGTGTGGTCCGCCACATATGTAGCACCCGTCTCCCTTGCTGGACTGCGTCCGCTTCTCCGAGTACTTCTGGCGCTCCAACCGTCTACCATCTGGCTTGGGTGTGTCTCGCTGCTTGGGTTGTGCCGACTGTTCTCTGCCTCGGCCACGGTCTCCCCCGCCTTTAGCTTGACTGCCCCTTGCCTCCTTGCCCTTCGCCTTGTCCAAACGATCATGTTTGAAATCTGTCAAGGTCTCGGCTTGAGTGATGGCCTCATCGATGGTTTTTACTTGACGCCGCTCTAACTCGGTCCTCGCCCAATTCTGCAGCCCGTCCATGAAAGTAAACAGCATGTCATCTTCCGTGAGTTGGGGAATTTGGAGGGTCAAGATTGTGAACTCCTTCACATATGCCCTAATGCTTCCCGTCTGCTTCAACTCCCGGAGTTTACGCTTCATCTCATAAACAGCATTGTTGGGGAAGAAAGCTTTCTTGAATTCCTCAAGGAATTGTTCCCATGTGTCGATGGTGCGTGTGCCCCTCTTGATCTCGGCATCTTTGCGTTTCCACCACAACATGGCTACGTCGGAAAGATACAACACGGCAGTGTTGATCTTGTTTGCATCGCTCCTGACCCGATTACACCTGAAATAATTTTCCAAGTGCCAAAGGAAATTGCCTACCTCTAGGGCGTCACGGACACCCTTGAATGTTGGTGGCTTGGGAACCTCGACTCTGGACTCCCTTTCCTGGCCAAGTGATGTTGATGCTCCAACCTCCCTCTCATCTTCGAGGGCTTCTACCTTGTTCTTCAGTGTTTGGATCGTCGTAGTGGCGTCCAACAACCTGAACTCCAAGGAAGTAATAGATTCTCTCAACTCTAACTCAGTCCGCTTGCGTAGATCCAACTCCTTCCGGATGGCGTTACCTTCCTCAAGGGAATTTTCTTCGAGGTCTTTAACATCACTGTCCAACCCATTCAAGCGCTGCCCCAAAATCTCAACAGCAAGCCTTGCCCTCTCAACGCTGGCAATCCATTCATGTCCAACAGTGACGTCGATAACGTCTTCGCTGCCGTCGTCTTCACTTTCATCTTCTAAATTCTGCTGGAAAGATGTTTGTCCATCGCCTGGTGGAGGATCATTTGGTGGTAGATCGCTTGATGGTAGACTGCCTGATGGCAGACCGCCTTGTGGAAGACTGCCTGATGGCAGTTCGCCTGGTGGAAGACTGCCTGATGGCAGACCGCCTTGTGGAAGACTGCCTGTTGGCAGGTCGCCTGGTGGAGGATTGGGCAGACTGGGTTCGTTGCCCTTCTTGTTCTTTCCCTTCTTGTTCTTCTTCTGAACGTTGGGGGTGGTGTTAACGCCGCTAACGTCTCCTCCGTTCGTCATTTTCTTAAGATGAACTTGCTCTGATACCAACTGTCACGGACTTTTTGATTCAAACAATGTTCCGTGCGGCACTAGACGGTTTACTCACGAATCTTGCACGTTCTTGCAAACTCTAGTAAGCCTAAAACTCGGATCGCTAAGGAAATAAGAAGTAGACAGAACTTTGGAAGAAGGAACTTCTATTACTTGAAAAATGATTGGATGCTTTACAAGTAAAATGAATAACTATTTATACTACTCTAATGCCTAAGAGATAGTAAATGCTACACTATACAAGTTCCTAAGACTATGCCTACAAGACAAGCTTCTAAGTCTTCCAAAAAGGACTCCTAGATGCTCCTAGTCTGCCCCATGATCTGCACAAGCCTCTCAAAGACTTGTAACTCCTGAAACAGCCGCCCCACTATGCCTTGTAACAGCTGTAACGGCTGTAACTGCCGCAACAGCTGAAACTGTTGTAACAGCTGACTCTTCAACTTCTGCTGGCCCCCTTGGCTGCTGACCTGCATAGGCAGGCTGCCTCCCTTGCGCCTGCTGCTGGCTAGTTGGGTGGCGTTCAGCCTGAATGGATGGCGGGACGTCACAATATGCTCGTATGTGCTGGTACATCTATGATTGAATTTCTAGTGGTGGATCAGATGTACCGATCTTGTGATTGTCCTCTTAGTAGAGTGATATCTTTGGGTTAGATAAGTTTGATTTTCCCTTGATAGGTACCCAATGTCTAATGATTAGATTCTTATAACTTAAGTTCGTGAAAAGATTGTGTTGTTAAAAAAAAATCTTGATAAGAGATGTGATGGTTTGTGCATTATGGGTATGGTAGTTGGTTAAATTTCACTTTTGGTTGTAGCGGGTATCGATTCAGAATGTTATCTTGGTTACGTTGAGTGAGAAAAGAACTCGTCATAATGGTTGTGGTCTAATGGATTTCACTTTAGGTCGAGTTCATGGGTTAGTATGTGGCTTGATAATCACTCCTGATTGGTAAATCTGTCATATTTTGATTTTAAAGTTCAGCTCTTGGTAGTTGATTTTCATAGAATGGGTCTAAAGGTGAGGTTATCACACAGAGCGATGAACGCGACTTTCAAAAGATGTCATCTCTCAAGTTTTTGATCATGTTGGTTATTTTTCCTTTTCCTACTTTATGTTCGAGGACGAACATGATTTTTAGTGATGGCTAATGTAATGACTCTCTTAGTCATTTTGGAAATTTTGATCATTTTTTTTAATTAACCTTTTAATAAATCTTATAAATAATTTATAACTTGTAAGAATGAGTGACATGAATTTCAAATTTAATAAAGGATTATTTTATTTCTAATAATAATGAAAATAAGAAGAAAAAATTGAAAAGGAAAGGAAATCAAATAAATAAAATAATAATAATAATAATATTTAAACGGAAAAAAAAGGGAAAAGTGCCCTACATTGTTGACAAGTCTGCGACGGCGGATTGAAAAAAAACGAGGAACAAAACCAAAAAAAAAAGAATGCGCAAAAAAAGAAAAGAAAAGAAAGGGAGAAAAAAAGGGAAAAGGAGGAGAAAAATTGATATTTTCATCTTAAGGTGTCAAGGTAATTATTCTCATCCTTTCTATTAAGTTTTTATGTAATTAGGAGTAAATTTTTAGGTTAAAGATGTGTATAATTTATACTGATATGTGAACTTGTGATTATGCATAGAGGTCATTGTATACTAAATTATTATTACTATTGTTATTATTAATATTATTATGGCGGAAAAGGGAGAACAAAAACTAATTTTGGCTAATAATTGATGATGATTTTAAGAAAAATTCAATATTATCTTTAGAAATTCACTATTATTTGAGCCAATGATGAAGCGTTCAGTGACATCCTAATTGGATGGCTATGATGATTATAATGGTAACGAGATTAGTCAAGCTTATTAGATGTTGGTTTCAACAAGTGAATTCCACCTTAGTCACTTTATTTTAATTATCACATTATGATTCAAATTTTGATATGTTGAGATAGGTAATTGAACATTAGGGGTAGTTTATTATATGAATACTATTAGACTTATGCTATTTGAGTGAATCAAAACTTAACCCTAGAAATGAAATTTGAGAATATGGAATTGACATATTAGTTGTGATCAAAACTTAAGAACTTGATTATAAAATTGAGTGAGTTTTTTGGTCTAGACTAAATCTAAAATTGTGTGAGTTTTTCTTCTTAGATCGAATTAGAATAAAATAGATACATTCAGTAACTTTCACAACAATCGAAATTTGACCTCCTGTGCTTGTGAATTAAAGAAAGGAGGAGGTCAATCAAAAATAAATGTTAATTAATCAAAGGTCCAACTGATCACCACACCTATATTTTAAATATACAGTTACGAATAATCCAGCCAAAGTAATAGGAATTAGACCTAAACGATTCCAAATAGAAAATGGGCACGTAGAGATCGTCCGTGCGAATTTTATTTGATTTACGATAGTGCGTTGAGATCGTCCACACAGACATGTGGAGATCGTCCGTGTCAGTATATGGACCTCACGAGTCCCCCATGGGTCATGAACTCTCGATGTATTTTCGAGGAGTATCATGTATATACGGTTGAGAGAGAAATTAATATTCTGAGGCATATCACTTCATGGTGTCATATTGCATTGCATCCCATGACATTCTTCATTCTTGATAATTATGTGTTTTTTGGTGGTTGGGAAGTAGTTAATATTTGATTACTTCTATTTGACGAACTTGATCTTGTGTCTTGTTGATATTGTGAGTGTCTTTTTGTGAAAGTTTGTGATTTTTGAATATTGAGTTGTAGTTAAGGATGTATAATTTGTTAAAATGATTTTGAAGAGTTGAATGCTATGAAAACTGTGAACTGTTAGTTGGCTAATTTTTATGCAGGTTGTAGGTGTGGAGGTTCGGTTGGGTACCCTGTGGTTTGGTACTCACCCTTTGCTGCTATAATTTTTTTTGTAGGTTACTACTCCCGGACCTTTGTGATATTTCTCTTCCCTTTGTCTGAGGCTTCTTGTGGAGGATTGTGAGGTAGCTGCTTGTTATCTCAGCAGACCTTTTACTCCCATTTATGATCTTGTTTAATTCGAGAAACAATGTCGTTTAAGAACTACCTTTTTTTCTTTGAATCAATTGTAATACTTTAGAGCAGTGTTTTTGATGGCGAAAGGAGACAAGGGTCTGCCTCGTCACGCGGCGAGGCGAGCGGCGTGGCGCTTGCCTTTTTGAATAAAGGCGCCAATTAATATCAAAAATTAAAAATATTCAATTGCATATATTATCCAAAATCTTAATAGTAATAACACATATTAGCAAATATTCAATTCAAAAACCAATAGTAGATAATAAAAATTCTAAAACTTTAAAGACCAAATAATTCAAAATACAATAAACTAAAACGTTAAAAGTCGATTCTTCTTCAAAATTATTCAACTATTGAAGAACAAAATCCCCTACATCATTATATTGCTCTTCGTCTTCTTCCTCCACGTATTCTTCATCGATTAGTGTTTGCTTCCTACTTGAGGATGAACTTGTAAATGTATTTTCTACTCCTTTGCGCTTGTCAAGTGCTCTTGATCTTGAAGAAAGTCCCCTAAGATAATAGATATTCTCATCCGCTCCAATTGTCGTAGCAACACTACCCCAAGTAAGATCATCATCCTCATATACTAGTTCATCATCTTGATCTTAGGGGCATCCAACTAACCATTCGTTTGAATCATCAATGTTATCCAAGCAATTGGATCAATAAGATCACGAGCATCATAACGATGTTTCAATGTTATGATAGTATTAGCCTATTCCTCTTTTTGAAATGAATTTGTGCATAAGTTATTGATATTAGCAAAAAGATATTGATGATAATATAATATAAAAAATTAGGATATAAATTTTTTACTTACATGTTCAAACACACTCCACTTTCGCTCAGATCCGGATGATCTACAAGTTAGGCTTAATACTTTCATGGCAAACTTTTGCAAGTTTGGTGTTTCACTACCAAATAGCGACCACCATTCAACTATACAATATATTCAAAGGTTAGTGACCATAAATAAGTTAAATAATTTAAGTAAGAATGTAAGATCAACCCACTTACCCGGTGACCTTGTGTATTCAGCTCTTTTAGCCGGACTACAACCAAATAGTCCATCCGCTATTTTGTACCTAGGAAGCTCAGCGACTAGTGAATCTTGTAATGTTGTATCATGGACCAACTTCTCAACACATGCGTAATACTCGGTCCACAAAGTTTGTGTTATAGTTCTCTCTTCTTGAGCTTTATAATATATTCATGGGTTCAAAACATGGTCTTCAACATGCAAAGGCTGATGGAGTTCTTCTGACCACCTTGCATCAATAATTTGAAACACTTTCTCATATTGCTTCTTAACTCCACGAAAACCATGTCCAATAGCTTCTTTGGATCTATCCACTGCTCCATAAATATAACCCATTTGTGGTTTTTTCTCCCCATCCACCAAACGAAGCACTTTCATCAAAGGTCCATAAATTGTAAGTGCTCGAACAACATCAGTCCAAAAGTGGACAGAAATAATAAGATTGGCAACTTCTTTCCCCGAAGTTTCCTTTGCAAATTTACTTGAATTTCATTCGGTTGAGAGGACTAAAGTTCTCAAGTTTTTTCTTTGTATGTATATAGTTCTCAAAGTTAAGAATGTCGTTGCAAACTTGTCTTGATCGATTTCACCAATTTTCTTTCTTTGGTGAATTTTCTCATCAAGTTTAACAACAATGGCCTTCGACTAATGTAAGAATGGATTCTGATGGCCTTCTTAAAAACTGTTACAGAAAGATTAGATTAAATTAATTAGTAGATAATGAATTATTGACTATAAAAAAAAGTTAAATGATAGGTTGATATGAGAGTGATATTACTGAAAGTATATGGCTTAACCTTGAATATGTCACCAATTATCAAGTTGATGCAATGAGCGGCGCATGGAGTCCAATAAATGTGTGGGTGCGTACGCACCCATCATCATACTTCTTGCCTTAACATTCTCACTAGCATCATCGGTGACAACTTGTACAATATTTTTCGGCCCAATTATTTCAATAGTGTTTTCAAATAACATGTACATTTTGGTGAAATCGGTAGATCCGTTGCTAGCATCAATAGAACCAAGAATTACACTACCGATTGGAGAATTCACCAAAATATTGATGATCATTTTACCATTGCGTGCCGTCCATTTGTCCATCATAATGGAACATCCAAACTTTGTCCATTGCACTTTATGCTCATCAACGATTTTTTCTCTCCACCTTTTTTTTTAGGTGAGTGACTCTAACTTCATGGAATGTAGGAGGCTTCATTCCGGGGCCATGTTGTCCTACCGCCTCAATGAATTTATCAAATGATTTGTGATTGACTCAATTAAAAGGGAGGCCCCCATCATACACCCAAATTGCAAAAGCACTTACTGCGCTCTCTTAGTATTTTCTTTGTTTCATCAATTCCTCCTCCTTTTTTAAAACCTCCTTTTTGTGTTGATTTTTGTGAAAAATAAAGATTCAAATGGCCTTTCTTCATATTCCGTGCAGTGGATGATGCACCTCCTCTAGAACTAGAAGATATCTTTTGAGTTTTGGAGGGAGGCATCATTTCCTCATAATCATCCATTTGATCAAGATCATCAATATCAATATATTCTTTCGTCTGCCCCACTTGAAATTTGGGATTATTAGCGATCTTGTTTTGCATAGAAGCCCTTACTTATTATCTAATCTCCGACGGACAAGCGGTTTATTGTTTAACATTCTTGAAACCACCCACTAAATGTTGTTTGTGTCTAGTTATTCCACCATTAAAAGTACTCCCACAAAAGTTACAATTAATCGAATCTTTCGTCGCTCCTTGAGTGCCATAATTCATCCAATGTCCCTCTTTTTGCTAGCATCCACCATAGATTATTGAATTCAATTAATTCAGTGTTTAGGAATAAATAATTAGGAAACTGAAAAGAATTTTTTAAAAAAATTATAGGCAGTCAATAGTCAATATGCAGTAAGGTTGAGGCAGTAAGCACTAAAAGCAGTGAATATTGACTAAGAGATAAAAAAAGTAGTCATCAGTCATCACTCATCACTGATGAGTCTGATGACTGGAAGGAAAAATATAAAACTGAAACAAAAAATTGAAGAAGAAGAACAGAAAAAAAAGAGGTATACGATATACCTCAGGTCTTCAGCGGACAGCAGCAGGTACCAGTAAGCTAGCAACTCGCAGCAGCAGAGAGTCGCGAGGGAGAAGAGAGCGAGGGAGAAGAGAGTCGCGAGGGGAGAAGAGAGTCTCAAGAGGGAAGAGAGCGAGGGAGAAGAGAGTAGCGAGGGAGAAAAGAGTCACAAGGGAGAACAGAGCGAGGGGAGTCGTGAGGGAGCAGCAGCAAATTTCAAAAGTATAAAAAAGGCCCTAATTTTGAGTAATATTGTTAAGTCAAATATTTTTTAAAAATTTAAATAAAAAGTCAGCACCTTTGTTGTCGCCATTACGTCTCCATACGTCACTTTTCTGATCTCGCCTCGCCTCAGTGATGAAAGGCGAGGAGGCCTCGCCTCGCCTCTCCTCTCGCCAAAGGCGATGAGGCGCTCGCCTTTCATATCACTGCTATAGAGGCTTGTACACGTGACAATCAAATTTTTGGGGTATTTTTGAGTAAATTATGAAAATTTTCCATTTTATTGCAATGGTCGAGTTTTAGGCTAACTTGTCTTGGTGGGATAAGATGAGTGTCATCACGTCCATTTTTGGGTCGTGACAAGATCTCATTGCAAGAGTTAAAAAGATAAAATTTCTCAAATGGGAATCGAGCCTTGAAAGATTGCCTACGTATCTCAAGAGGGAGAATTCAGGTCCCACATAGTTCGACCCTCTTTTCTATTTGAGACAGTAAATTTTTTTTCTGATATCAAAAAGTTCAAATTTTTTCGGAAAACTAAAAATTCGAAGAGTATTTGGATGCACTTTTGATAGTGACTCAATATTTATGCTTAAATAAAGCAAATATGTGACCCTTTTGTGCCAAGTGTAGGCCTAGCGATTTGAAGGATGTATACGTCATTTAAAATATTTCATTGCCCCAAAACACAAATTTATACAAAATTATGAATAAAACTTAATAGGGATACATAATAGGGAAAACAAGATACAAAATAATCAATCCCACGCAGGGTTATGATTCTAAAATATGATTTCACGAAAGGTCCTTCTTCTTTTTGAATTTCTTGTCATCTCCAGGTGTCATCGTCTTTGGATGGACTAGTAGCTTGTGAAGCTCTTTCTTCAATTAGAATAAATTATAATCTAATCCTTACACGATGGACAATGATTTATCAAGCAACGTCTACATCTTTCAAATTTAAACACATAAGTATGAACGTCTGTTTATGCCGTGAGTCATTTTAGACCCAAGGTAGGCATGGGTCCAACAAGCCTTGGGTGTTGGATCAACTTAGTTCAAAATGCTCTAAATTTGGGATTTTGTTTAGCTCTACACTAGTTGACTAAAAGTAGCTTTTGAAAGATTGGAACCCAAGTGGAAAACTTAGGTTGAAATTCACAGCAACAATTAGACACATGACTAACCAATAAATTGATAATCATTTCGAAAAAGTATTGAGTATAAAAAAGTAAAGTTGTAGTCCCGCAAACCGTCATATAATATATTATACAGACAATAGGAATATGCTATGAAATGCAATGACAGTTATCAACTTAAACATATTAAGCACAAATAATCATATTAGCAATTAATAACACTTAGTCGAACAGTCAAGTATCATGGTTAGAACTTAATTATTCCCCAGCGGAGTCGACATTTCTATTTTACTCGAAAAGATAAAAGATTAAAAGAAAAATGACTAAGTTTCGAAAAATCAATTAATCTTATGATTTAAGAGAAATCAATTTTCCAAATTAACAGAGTTACCACTTAATTTTTTTAGAAAAATTTTTAAATTTTCAAAAGGATTTAAACAGATAAAATTATAAGCGTTCGAAATTCAATATACATTCCGAGAAGGTGTTAGGCCCTTGTATGCTCGCTAACTTGCGGATGACCGGCGATTTGACTAAAATGACTTTCAAACAACTTTTAAAGTTTTAAACTAAAGTAAAAAAAAATCATTATTTATTTATTTATTTATTTATTTATTTTACTCAATCTTATTATTATATTATCTGAATGAAAAATGAACTAGGGGAAATTTCTTAAGAAAATAACTTAATTGACAAAACTAGTAAATAAAATTAAAGCTAAGTAAAATGTAAATATTTTGATTTGCATATATAAAAAAATGAAATGGCTATCTTAGTGAACTTAATTGAATTAAACCATAGAATAAACAAAGTTAGTCATACAATACAATATAAATAAGTAAAAATTTAAGGAATCCCATAGTGTAATTCAATAATTACACTCTGTCCCGACAAATTTAGTATTTACTAAAAATCCCTTAAAATTTTTGTGCCGTGATACTTTAGACTCTAGTGATACATGGTAAATGATACATGGTAAGTTTAAACTGTTAAGAAAAAAATGGGGAAAAAACGGTACATTTTCATCAACAATCCCCGTCCTCTCCATCCCCGGCTGTCGGAGCTTCGGAACAGCTGCCGCCGCCGACGGCGGCGGAGATGGATTGTCACCGGCAGTGGGTGTGGAAGTGAAAGATATAGGAAATTCTAGAGAAGGGGTTGTGGCGTTAGAGACAGTAGGATATCTGATGAAAAACTTCTGAGAATGATGAAAAGGAAAAGGCATAGAAAAGAAAAATCGATGATTTTGACGAAAGCTGGAGACTTTGTAAGTGAAACAAGATTATTTTCTGAACCTGACAAACTAGTAATAATCGATGATGGAGTAAGAAGAATTGAAGACGTGATGGAATAAGAAGAACAATAAGAACGGGAGAGAAATTGTGCAGTTTTTTGAAATTTCAAATTTTTTTGAATTTTGAAATTCAAAATTTTAAAATTGGGTGTTTTAATTAAAATTAATTAAAATTAATATTTCAAAATCCAAAAACTGATTTAGAAGATTTAGTGTTTTAGTGGAGAAAAAATAGGCATTATATTGGGGGATTGTGTATTATAGGAGAGAGAATTTTATGTATCTATACACTTCTACAAAAATTAAAAAAAAGGGAATTCTGTAATATTTAAAAAAAGAAGGGAAAATTAGAGAATATAAAACTTATAGTTGTGTATTTAAGTTATTTTTCCTATAAAAAATAATAAGGAAAAGGGGAAAGTAAGGGCCCAAATTCAACAGAAATGGACCCTTAACCCCAACTATTCATAACCTATTTTCTAAAAGTGAAGTGTTATAATTGAGTTTCGGCCTAATTTCCAAATCCTGCAGCAACTTCAAATGAGGGCTTTGGCTCATTTCTCTAAAAAAATCTAGTATACATTGGATGTACATATGTTATATATGGATTGTGTCTAATTCATTTTTGGCAATTCAAAACATGTATTTTATTTTCACTTTGCATTTCCACCCTTTTTAATTTGTATTTCCATGTATTTTCACCTACACATTGATATTTCATAATATATATATCATTGTATACAACAAATATGCAACTGATATACAACCTATTCCTTGGGCCTGTTACTGATGCATTTTGACCGTGTCTATCAACATATATCACTGTATTTCTGCTTTTTTCTATATAAAATTGTATACAAGTAGTTTATATCAGGTTGTTTTTCTGTATATCATTTGTATACTGTTGTATACAATCTCTTTTTATGCCTTCAAGACCGGTAATTCAGATCCTCATTCACCACACAACAGCTTCCAATTGATTTGGTTGACTCGAAAAGGAATAAAGTCAGATTTGGACTCAACCCAAGATGCAAATACGAAAGAAAGAGTCCGATAGACTCGATTTGAACCGGTTTATGCATAGAGAAATAGTAAGAATCATAAGAATCTAATTTGCAGACATATTAATTTACTACAGGGATTCCAAGTGTTATGATATAGATCGTGGTTTAAATAACCATCTAAAGGATAAACAAATGAACCAATAAACACAGAATGAAATTCAGATCATTCAAGCTTTGATCTTAAAACATCAAAATAACACATATTATGAAAAAAAAAACTCTAAAGGATGAATGTGATCCTAAACAAAATAAACTTAAGCTACTAACTAAGCTTATAACCGTAGCTAAAGTAAATTAAAATAAACAAATATGCTACGTTTGAACTCTAAAAAAGATCATTATGCACGAGTAAAGTGGATATAATTTAGTCAAAATCTAAATAACTATACGACAAATCATTTAGCTTTCCTAATAAATATAAAGAAGCAGGAAAAAGCAGTCCTATCTCAAAATTGACTTAAAGCTATAATCCAAATACTGAAATTTTTGGACAGAAAATTGCTACTGAATCTAACCCCTTCTTAATAGAGTAGAATGATCAAGATAAAATGAAGTAGTAAAGAATACAGAATGAGATAGCCAACACATTCCAAACATAAACCACACGAACATCTAAACTCTTTCGACAAGAGAGACAAGGACTCAACCAACCTTGAAGAATCAAAGACGGATTAGCAACTTCAAATACAAACATATGAAATCAAGGGAACTTCATTGATTCTTGGGAACACATTAGTAGTAGGAGTGAGACAAAAAGGGCATGTGATTCAAAACAACACGACGAGCTAGAACGTAAATCAAACAACAACCTGACTTGTTCCTCTAAATAAAACGAAACATGAGTAACACAATAGTTAGTCAGAAATTCCAACAGTGAAGACAATGAGCAATGCATAATCATATTCAAATCGAGCAAGAAAAAAGTCACAGAAAACTAACTGAGACGGGTCCATCGTATAATACTCGGAATCGAAATGAATAGTTTAAAAGAGGAAAGATATTAACTTTCTCTGGTCAGTAAACTAAAAATTTGAGCTACCGGAGACAATTCCACCACCAATAGATGAACTCTAGCGAGCTCCGAGGAATAACACAGTTTTGAATCCGTGTATAAGAAATTGAAAATCTCGGTGTTATAGAGGATAAATTTTGGTTTCTCAAGCTTTTTGTTTTCTTTTCCAACTAACTAACTCTATCTCCTCTTCCCAACTATTTTCTCCAAACTAATTTTCTCCGACCCTTTTCTCCAACTCTATTTCACCAGCCTCCTCAAAGAAAAAATGAAGGAACTATTTATAGACGAATTTTAGGATATTAATTGGGGGACGGGAGGGATGGAGTCCAATTTTCAGATTTCAAATTCAAAATCTCTCCAATGGATCAGGTTTGAAAGTTGTCAATTGTATTAATTCCCAACTAAAAAGAGAGGAGAGTCGTCCGATCTTGAAGGAATGAGGAACGACGGTGGAGATTGCTCTACCTGGAATTCAAGGAAAGGACGACACGAGTGAAGAAAACGCGCGACTGGACTCACAATTTGGGTTGGATTTTGCTCGCATGGGTTGCTGCTTGATTTTGGATTTTACGCGAGGAAGAAGAATAATCAGGGGTAGGGTGAGTCATATACTTGCTACTGTTAACCCTAAAAAGTTAAATAAAAATAAGAACTTGATGTGAGTGTGTGCGCGCACGTGCTGTGTGTGTGCTTGTGCGTGCGTGTTGCGTGTTGCGTGTGTGTATGTGTGCGTGCGCGCGCGCACATGGGTGCTGCGCGTGTGTATGTGCGTGCGGATATGTGTGTGTTTGTGTGTGTACTGACCAAGAAATGTAGGGTTCTACTGACGGCAAAATAAAGCGCCCTATCATATCCAAATTCTTGCAGCCGAAGCCAAAGATCAAGAACAAAAGGTTGTCATCATCAAGAGGGTCGAAGAATTTCCGAAGACTCCATAGAAGACACAATATTTAGAG
The DNA here is from genome assembly GCA_027705065.1 of Solanum peruvianum. Taxonomy (NCBI): domain Eukaryota; kingdom Viridiplantae; phylum Streptophyta; class Magnoliopsida; order Solanales; family Solanaceae; genus Solanum; species Solanum peruvianum. The sequence continues at coordinate 60,900,678 of JAKWJD010001766.1, read as the reverse complement.
ATATGTCGGAGCCAGCGACGTAGAAATGGAATCAACAAATTCATAAATTGCGAATTCCAATCAAGTTGAAATGGAAACAACAGATTTGCGAATCGTAAATTCCAATCAAATTGATATGGAATCAACAAATTTACAAAATTTGAACTCCAACGAAGTTGAAGTTGATCCTACCTCGCTTAGTTCTGATTTCATTGCTATCACTGAATATACAAATGGCTATAAGAGCAGAGATGATGATATTGAGTTGCAAAATATCCTCTTTTTACTCAGCTCAGTTTCATTCTGGTAAGAACTTGGAATCAAGCTCTAATTACGGTGTTGGTAAAAAACCTATAGAAATTAAGTATTCTGTTGTTCCAGATTCACTTAACCTAAAGAATAGTATTACTCAAGAGGGGGAATCTTCATGTACTTTCTGTGAAATCTGTGAAGATGTATTTTCGCTGTCAAACATAATGATGTGGGCCACCAATTGCAATCATCGTTACTGTGAAAAATGCATACATAATTATATATGTAAAAATGTCGATGAGGTTATCCATGAGGTTGCTATAAGGTGTCCTACTTTTGATTGCAAGGAAATTTTAGATATCAATTTAATAATGTCGGTCAATTTTCTTATTGGAGTAAGAGATGTCAGTCGTCTAATAAAAGTTTTGGCTTTTCCACTATTTAGTGATTGCCCTTGTATGGATTGTATGGGTAAATTGATTGATGATCAATAGGGATATCCAATTAGGGCATGTCTTAAGTGTTGAAAACTTTTTGTGTCAATTGTAAATATTACATTTTGGAATGACATGTGAGATTTATGTGTTTAGTTTCGAATTTGTGTTGAATTTGAATTTGATTCACAAAAAGCACTTTGATGGACAAAAATATGTGAATTTGTTCTTTTAAAACCATAATATTACATTTGTCTTGAATACTTAGGCATTTAATTTACATTCATCCTTGATCTTCCTAAAGAACTTATAGCATTTGATCCTCGAGATCCTCTAGCCTCTTAAATTAAGAAAATCCTTATTATAGTTGTAGGTTAGATGAATTGTGACAAGGAAAAACTCTTTTCGTTCATATTGATGTTGACATGATGATGTTGATTGAATCAAACATGTCCTTGTATCAAGATGGAAGAGATAACAAATTCTTCTTGACCAATCAAATTAAAATTCTCATGACAATATTTGATTAGCTAGATCATGCAACTTCTACAAGGGTGAAACTTATATGGTCAAGACAATCTTATTTTACCATATTTTGGTTGCTATAATGGTATTTTAATTAAATGAAATATGTCATTTATGTTGGGACGGAACAATTGTGATGAGGGATTTTTTTCCCGATAGATTAGGTTGAAGTTGACATGATGATATTCGATTAGTTTGAACATGTTAGTCTTGTTTATAGGAAAGAATTATGATTAGGATGATTTTTTACCAATAAAATTTTAGTTTACATTGTTTAATGGTTGAAACACGTCAAGTGTACACGAGGCGTGTTCTAAAACGTGGTTAATTTGACTAGATACGTTGTATCACTTTTAACATGTGGCATGATCTTATTGACCGTTTCACTTGGCTTACAGGGCATACCAAATCGCACATATATTATTAATATATTATAAATTTGGTATAATCCAAATTAATTCTATAACCGAAAAAAGTTAAATAAAAACAAAAACTTGGTGTGGATGTGTGCGCGCGCGCGTGCTCTGTGTGTGCTCGTGCGTGCGTGCTGCGTGTGAGTATGTGTGCGTGCACGCGCACTGTGCGTCTGTATATGTGTATGTTTGTGTGTGTGTGCTGAGCAAGAATTGTAGGGTTCTACTGACGGCAAAATAAAGCGCCCTATCATATCCAAATTCTTGCAGCCGAAGCCAAAGATCAAGAACAAAAGGTTGTCATCATCTAAAGGGTCAAAGAATTTCCGAAGACTCCATAGAAGACACAATATTCAGAGATATACCGGAGCCAGCGATGTAGAAATGGAATCAACAAATTCATAAATCGCGAATTCCAATCAAGTTGAAATGGAAAGATCAGATTTGCGAATCGTAAATTCCAATCAAATTGATATGGAATCAAAAGATTTACAAATCTTGAACTCCAACGAAGTTGAAGTTGATCCTACCTCGCTTAGTTCTGATTTCATTGCTATCACTGAATATACAAATGGCTATAAGAGCAGAGATGATGATATTGAGTTGCAAAATATCCTCTTTTACTCAACTCAGTTTCATTCTGGTAAGAACTTGGAATCAAGCTCTAATTATGGTGTTGGTAAAAAAAACCTATAGAAATTAAGTATTTTGTTGTTCCAGATTCACTTAGCCTAAAGAATAGTATTACTCAAGAGGGGGAATCTTCATGTACTTTCTGTGAAATCTGTGAAGATGTATTTTCATTGTCAAACATAATGATGTGGGATACCAATTACAATCATTGTTACTGTGAAGAATGCATACATAATTATATGGGTAAAAATGTTTATGAGGTTATCCATGAGGTTGCTATAAGGTGTCCTGCTTCTGATTGCAAGGAAATTTCAGATATCAATTTAATAATGTCGGTCGATTTTCTTATTAGAGTAAGTGATGTTAGTCGTCTAATAAAAGTTTTGGCTTTTTCTCTATTTATTAATTGCCCTTATATGGTTTGGATGGGTAAATTGATTGATGATCAACAGGGATATCCAATTAGAGCATGTCCTAAGTGTTGGAAACATTTTTGTGTTAATTTTAAATATATACATTTTGAAATGACATGTGAGATTTATGAGTTTAGTTTCGAATTTTTGTTGAATTTCAATTTGATTCACAAAAAATACTTCGATGGACAAAAATATGTGAATTTGTTCTTTTAAAACCATAATATTACATTTGTCTTGAATACTTAGGTATTTAATTTACCTTCATCATTGATCTTCATAGAGAACTTATAGCATTTGATCCTCGAGATTCTCTAGCCTCTTAAATTAAGAAAATCCTTAATATAGTTGTAGGTTAGAAGAATTGTGACAAGGACAAACTCTTTTCGTTCATATTGACGTTGACATGATGATATTGATTGAATCAAACATGTCCTTGTATCAAGATGGAAGAGATAACAAATTCTTCTTGACCAATCAAATTAAAATTCTCATGACAATATTTGATTAGCTAGATCATGGAACTTCTACAAGGGTGAAAGTTATGTGGTCAAGACAACCTTCTTTTACCATATTTTGGTTGCTATAATGGTATTTGATTAAATGAAATATGTCATTTATGTTGGGACGGAACAATTGTGATGAGGGATTTTTTTTCCGATAGATTAGGCTGAAGTTGACATGATGATATTCGATTAGTTTAAACATGTTAGTCTTGCTGAGAGGAAAGAATTATGATTAGGATTATTTTTTTACCAATAAAATTTTAGTTTACATTGTTTAATGGTTGAATCACGTTAATTGTACACGAGGCTTGTTCTCAAACGTGGTTAATTTTACTCGATACGTTGTATCACTTTTAACATGTGGCATGTTCTTATTGACCGTTTCACTTGGCTTAAAGGGCATACCAAATCGCACATATATTATTAATTTATTTTAAATTTGGTATAATCCACATTAATTCTAAAACCCTAAAAAGTTAAATAAAAATAAGAACTTGATGTAAGTGAGTGCGCGCGCGTGCTGTGTGTGTGCTGCGTGTGAGTATGTGCGTGTGCGCGCGCACTGTGCGTGTGTGTGTTGGTGTGTGTGTACTGAGAAAGAAATGTAGGGTTCTACTGACAGCAAAATAAAGCGCCCTATCATATCCAAATTCTTGCAGCCGAAGCCAAAGATCAAGAACAAAAGGTTGTCATCATCAAGAGGGTCGAAGAATTTTCGAAGACTCCATAGAAGACACAATATTCAGAGATATGCCGGAGCCAGCGATGTAGAAATGGATTCATAAATTCATAAATCGCAAATTCCAATGAAGTTGAAATGGAAACAATAGATTTGCGAATCGTAAATTCCAATCAAATTGATATGGAATCAAGAGATTTACAAATCTTGAACACCAACGATGTTGAGGTTGATCCTACCTCGCTTAGTTATGATTTCATTGCTATCACTGAATATAACAATGGCTATAAGAGCGGAGATGATGATATTTATTTGCAAAATATCCTCTTTTACTCAGCTCAATTTCATTGGTAATAACTTGGAATCAAGCTCTAATTATGGTATTGGTAAAAAAACCTATAGAAATTAAGTATTTTGTTGTTCTAGATTCCTTAACCTAAAGAATAGTATTACTCAATAGGGGGATTCTTCATGTACTTTCTGTGAAATCTGTGAAGATGTATTTTCGCTGTTAAACATAAAAATGTGGGGCACGAATTGCAATCATTTTTACCGTGAAGAATGCATACATAATTATATAGGTAAAAATGTCGATGAGTTTATCCATGAGGTTGCTATAAGGTGTCCTACTTCTGATTGCAAGGAAATTTAAGATATCAATTTAATAATGCCGGTCGATTTTCTTATTAGAGTAAGAGATGTCAGTCGTCTAATAAAAATTTTGGCTTTTCCACTATTTATTAATTGCCCTTATATGGATTGTATGGGTAAATTGATTGATGATCAACAGGGATATCCAATTAGGGCATGTCCTAAGTGTTGGAAACTTTTTGTGTCAATTGTAAATATTTACATTTTGGAATGACATGTCAGATTTATAAGTTTAGTTTCGAATTTGTGTTGAATTTGAATTTGATTCACAAAAAATACTTTGATGGACAAAAATATGTGAATTTGTTCTTTTAAGACCATAATATTACATTTGTCTTGAATACTTAGGTATTTAATTTACCTTCATCCTTGATCTTCCTAAAGAACTTATAGCATTTGATCCTCGAGATCCTCTAGCCTCTTAAATTAAGAAAATCCTTATTATAGTTGTAGGTTAGAAGAATTGTGACAAGGACAAACTCTTTTCGTTCATATTGACATTGACATAATGATATTGATTGACTCAAACATGTCCTTGTATCAAGATGGAAGAGATAACAAATTCTTCTTGACCAATCAAATTAAAATTCTCATGACAATTTTTGATTAGCTAGATCATGCAACTTCTACAAGGGTGAAACTTATATGGTCAAGATAACCTTCTTTTACCATATTTTGGTTTCTCTAATGGTATTTGATTAAATGAAATATGTCATTTATGTTGGGATGGAACAATTGTGATGATGGATTTTTTTTCCGATAGATTAGGCTGAAGTTGACATGATGATATTCGATTTGTTTGAACATGTTAGTCTTATTAAGAGGATAGAATTATGATTAGGATGATTTTTTACCAATAAAATTTTAGTTTACATTGTTTAATGGTTGAAGCACGTCAATTGTACACGAGGCGTGTTCTCAAACGTGGTTAATTTGACTAGATACGTTGTATCACTTTTAACAGGTGGCATGATCTTATTGACCTTTTCACTTGGTTTAAAGGGCATACCAAATCACACATATATTATTAATATATTTTAAATTTGGTATAATCCACATTAATTCTAAAACCCTAAAAAGTTAAATAAAAATAAGAACTTGATGTGTGTGAGTGCGCGCGCGTGCTGTGTGTGTGTGAGTGCGCGCGCGTGCTATGTGTGTGTGAGTGCGTGCGTGCTGCGTGTGAGAATGTGTGTGTGTATGTGTGTGTGTTTGTGTGTGTGTACTGAGCAAGAATTGTAGGGTTCTACTGAAGGCAAAATAAAGCGCCCTATCATATCCAAATTCTTGCAGCCGAAGCCAAAGATCAAGAACAAAAGGTTGTCATCCTCAAGAGGGTCGAAGAATTTTCGTAGACTCCCTAGAAGACACAATATTCAGAGATATGCCAAACCAGCGATGTAGAAATGGAATCAACAAATTCATAAATCGTGAATTCCAATCAAGTTGAAATGGAAAGAATAGATTTGTGAATCGTAAATTCCTATAAAATTGATATGGAATCAACAGATTTACAAATCTTGAACTCCAACGAAGTTGAAGTTGATCCTACCTCGCTTAGTTCTGATTTCATTGCTATCACTGAATACAAAAATGGCTATAAGAGCGGAGATGATGATATTGAGTTGCAAAATATCCTCTTTTACTCAGCTCAGTTTCATTCTGGTAAGAACTTGGAATCAAGCTCTAATTATGGTGTTAATAAAAAACCTATAGAAATTAAGTATTTTGTTGTTCCAGATTCACTTAACATAAAGAATAGTATTACTCAAGAGGGGGAATCTTCATATACTTTCTGTGAAATCTGTGAAGATGTGTTTTCGCTGTCAAACTTAATGATGTAGGGCACCAATTGCAATCATCGTTACTGTGAAGAATGCATCGTAATTATATAGGTAAAAATGTCGATGAGGTTATCCATGAGGTTGCTATAAGGTGTCCTACTTCTGATTGCAAGGAAATTTTAGATATCAATTTAATAATGTCGATCGATTTTTGTATTAGAGTAAGAGATGTCAGTCGTCTAATAAAATTTTTGGCTTTTTCAATATTTATTGATTGCCCTTATATGGATTGTATGTGTAAATTGATTGATGATCAACAGGGATATCCAATTAGGGCATGTCCTAAGTGTTGAAAACTTTATGTGTCAATTGTAAACACTTACATTTCGGAATGACATGTGAGATTTATAAGTTTAGTTTCAAATTTGTGTTGAATTTGAATTTGATTCACAAAAACTACTTTGATGGACAAAACTATGTGAATTTGTTCTTTTAAAACCATAATATTACATTTGTCTTGAATACTTAGGTATTTAATTTACCTTCATCCTTGATCTTCATAGAGAACTTATAGCATTTTATCCTCGAGATCCTGTAGCCTCTTAAATTAGGAAAATCCTTATTTTAGTTGAAGGTTAGAAGAATTGTGACAAGGACAAACTCTTTTCGTTCATATTGACGTTGACATGATGATATTGATTGACTCAAACATGTCCTTGTATCAAGATGGATGAGATAACAAATTCTTCTTGACCAATCAAATTAAAATTCTCATGACAATATTTGATTAGCTAGATCTTGTAACTTCTACAAGGGTGAAACTTATATGATCAAGACAACCTTCTTTTACCATATTTTGGTTGCTATAATGGTATTTGATTAAATGAAATATGTCATTTATGATGGGATGGAACAATTGTGATAAGGGATTTTTCCCGATAGATTTGGCTGAAGTTGACATGATAATATTCGATTAGTTTGAATATGTTAGTCTTGTTGAGAGGAAAGAATTATGATGAGGATGATTTTTTTTTCCAATAAAATTTTAGTTTACATTGTTTAATGGTTGAAGCACGTCAATTGTACACGAGGCGTGTTCTCAAACGTGGTTAATTTGACTAGATACGTTGTATCACTTTTAACATGTGGCATGATCTTATTGTCCGTTTCACTTGGCTTACAGGGCATACCAAATCGCACATATATTATTAATATATTTTTAATTTGGTATAATCCACATTAATCCTAAAACCCTAAAAAGTTAAACAAAAATAAGAACTGGTTGTGTGTGTGCGCGCGCGTGCTGCTTGTGTGCTCGTGCGTGCGTGTGTGCGTGCTGCGTGTGAGTATGTGTGCGTGCGTGTGCGCTGTGCGTATGTGTGTGTGTATGTTTGTGTGTGTGTACTGAGAAAGAAATGTAGGGTTCTACTGACGGCAAAATAAAGCGCCCTATCATATCCAAATTCTTGCAGCCGAAGCCAAAGATCGAGAACAAAAGGTTGTCATCATCAAGAGGGTCGAAGAATTTCCGAAGACTCCATAGAAGACACAATATTCAGAGATATGACGGAGCCAGCGATGTAGAAATGGAATCAACAAATTCATAAATCACGAATTCCAATCAAGTTGAAATGGAAACAATAGATTTGTGAATCGTAAATTCCAATCAAATTGATATGGAATCAACAGATTTACAAATCTTGAGCTCCAACGAAGTTGAAGTTGATCCTACCTCGCTTAGTTCTGATTTCATTGCTATCACTGAATATAACAATGGCTATAAGAGCGGAGATGATGATATGGAGTTTCAAAATATCCTCTTTTACTCAGCTCAGTTTCATTCTGGTAAGAACTTGGAATCAAGCTCTAATTATGGTGTTGGTAAAAAACATATTGAAATTAAGTATTTTGTTGTTCCAGATTCACTTAACCTAAAGAATAGTATTACTCAAGAGGGGGAATCTTCATGTACTTTCTGTGAAATCTGTGAAGATGTATTTTCGCTGTCAAACATAATGATGTGGGGCACCAATTGCAATCATCGTTACTGTGAAGAATGCATACATAATTATATATGTTAAAATGTCGATGAGGTTATCCATGAGGTTGCTATAAGGTGTCTTACTTATGATTGCAAGGAAATTTTAGATATCAATTTAATAATGCCGGTCGATTTTCTTATTAGAGTAAGAGATGTCAATCGTCTAATAAAAGTTTTGGCTTTTCCACTATTTATTGATTGCCCTTATATGGATTGTATGGGTAAATTGATTGATGATCAACAGGGATATCCAATTAGGGCATGCCCTAAGTGTTGAAAACATTTTTGTGTCAATTGTAACTATTTACATTTTCGAATGACATGTGAGATTTATGATTTTAGTTTCGAATTTGTGTTGAATTTTAATTTGATTCACAAAAAATACTTCGATGGACAAAAATATGTGAATTTGTTCTTTTAAAACCATAATATTACATTTGTCTTGAATACTTAGGTATTTAGTTTACCTTCATCATTGATCTTCATAGAGAACTTATAGCATTTGATCCTCGAGATTCTCTAGCCTCTTAAATTAAGAAAATCCTTAATATAGTTGTAGGTTAGAAGAATTGTAACAAGGACACTCTTTTCGTTCATATTGACGTTGACATGATGATATTGATTGAATCAAACATGTCCTTGTATCAAGATAGAAGAGATAACAAATACTTCTTGACCAATCAAATTAAAATTCTCATGACAATATTTGATTAGCTAGATCATGCAACTTCTACAAGGATGAAACTTATATGGTCAAGACAACCTTCGTTTACCATATTTTGGTTGCTATAATGGTATTTGATTAAATGAAATATGTCATTTATGTTGGGACGGAACAATTGTGATGAGGGGTTTTTTTCCGGATAGATTAGGCTGAAGTTGACATGATGATATTTGATTAGTTTGAACATGTTAATCTTGTTGAGAGGAAAGAATTACTATTAGGATGATTTTTTTACCGATAAAATTTTAGTTTACATTGTTTAATGGTTGAAACACGTCAATTGTACACGAGGCGTGTTCTAAAACGTGGTTAATTTGACATGTGGCATGATCTTATTGACCGTTTCACTTGGCTTACAGAGCATACCAAATCGCACATATATTATTAATATATTTTAAATTTGGTATAATCCAAATTAATTATAAAACCCTAAAAAGTTAAATAAAAACAAGAACTTGATGTGTGTGTGTGCGCGCGCGTGTTGTGTGTGTGCTCGTGCGTGCGTGCGTGCTACGTGTGTGTATGTTTTTGTGCGCGCGCGCTGTGCGTGTGCATGTGTGTGTGTGTTTGTGTGTGTATACTGAGCAAGAAATGTAGGGTTCTACTGGCGGCAAAATAAAGCGCCCTATCATATCCAAATTCTTGCAGTCGAAGCCAAAGATCGAGAACAAAAGGTTGTCATCATTAAGAGGGTCAAAGAATTTCCGAAGACTCCATAGAAGACACAATATTCAGAGATATGTCGGAGCCAGCGATCTAGAAATGGAATCAACAAATTCATAAATCGCGAATTCCAATCAAGTTGAAATGGAAACAACAGATTTGTGAATCATAAATTCCAATCAAATTGATATGGAATCAATAGATTTACAAATCTTGAACTCCAACGAAGTTGAAGTTGATCCTATCTCGCTTAGTTCTGATTTCATTGCTATCACTGAATATAACAATGGCTATAAGAGCGGAGATGATGATATTGAGTTGCAAAATATCCTCTTTTACTCAGCTCAGTTTCATTCTGGTAAGAACTTGGAATCAAGCTCTAATTATGGTGTTGGTAAAAAACCTATAGAAATTAAGTATTTTGTTGTTCCAGATTCACTTAACCTAAAGAATAGTATTACCCAAGAGGGGGAATCTTCATGTACTTTCTGTGAAATCTGTGAAGATGTAATTTTGTAACAACCCGTGTAGTCGGTTTGGGCACTAGAAATTTTTATGTTAGAAAATACTTTCTGATAGATTTAAGTGGGTGTTTTGGATTATTCATAATTATAATTATGAAATTAGTGGGGTAGTTTTACTAATTTATTTAGTTAATGGTTAAGAAATAATATTATAATTAATAGTGGGTCACTTTTATCACTATTATAATTATATGAGTATAATAATTAGGGTAACAAATAATCTGTAGACGAAAAGAAAAGAGGAAAAAAAAGAAGATCAGTGAGAAAGACGGCTTACCTGTGCAGCTACATTAAAGATTAAGCGTGGATTCGTTTAGCGCTAAGTTTCTTTATGAATTCGTAACATGCAGATTGGTGAAAAGAATATATTAGTTCTTGTAAAACTATAAATGTTCAGGTGTATGCTAAATTGCTACGAGATAGGTTTAAGTACAAATTGTTGATTGAAAAAGTTAGGCAGCCATTAATCATTAATGTGTAAACAAATTGGAATGATATTGAATTGAAAGAGCATGAACCCAATTCTCCTAGTTATTGTTAATTAATGGTAGGAATAATTATGGCATGAAATTTGGCCAAGAATTAGAAGTTAATGATTAGAATATGTAGTGTAGGAAATTATTATTTTAAAGGATTGGAGCTTACAGTGATTGGCGAATGTAGGATTGACGTTATATGTTAATTTTATAAAATAAATTGGGTTGAAACTTGCTGGCCAATCACGTGAGTTTGAATATTAGTATATGATTCTTTTTTTTTATACCCAAATAGTGATAGGTTGTTTGATTTAATTAGTTTTACAAATTATATGTTGTATAGATTACAATGAATTGTATAAAAGAGAATGCCATCGATTCTATTGGACATGTAAATTTTTGTAGTTCGTAATGGTTCAAGTTTTAACATATTTTAATACGTAATTAAATATAAGGTGTAGTACAATATAAAGTACATTAAAATTATGCTAATGGGAGGAATTAAGGCTTATCCTTGGATTTGAACTTAGGAAATTGATCATAGAATTAGGTGAATTTTTGGGTCTAAGCTAAACATAGAATAACATGAGTGATTATAGGCTTTTAAACTTACAAATTATGTATATATAATTGATAGATTGGAAAGGTTCAAAAGCATTGAGGAAAGGAAAAGTATTGGAGCTTGCTTGAATTCGGTTCTTCGGTGGAGGTAGGTTATGGTTTATGCTATTTGATAGTAAACTCTTAATAGTGATTGATATGCCTTGAATGATATTGTGAAGTTCTCTATTTACTTGGTTGTGCGATTGTGTGATGTGGTTGTGTGGTTTGTGATTGGTCACAAATCCTGAGACCGTAGAATTTATATTCTCTAACCCTCTCTATCAAAGTGATGCCTTGAATAAAGAAGGCTTGATGAAAATAATATAACAATGAATTGAAAGCGGTGATAATAAAGGATAAATTAAAAGTGTAATTGGATCGGAGTGTCACGTTCCGACACGGTATTCTTGGATCGGAGTGTCACGTTCTGACACGGTATTCTTGGATCGGAGTGTCACGTTCCGACACGGTATTCTTGGATCGGAGTGTCACGCGTATTCTTGGATTGGAGTGTCACGTTCCGACACAGTATTCTTGGATCGGAGTGTCACGTTCCGACACGATAATATTAAAGGAAAAACATGTTGAATTAATGGAAGGTACTCAATCTCAAAGAACTTAACTCCCAAAATGGTTTGGTTTGGAGGCATGAGTCCTCATGTGTGATCTTGATATCATTGACTTATTACGAGTTTACTTTAATGTTGTTGATACTTGTTCATGTTGTTTGTTGTTTATCACCTGTTAAGTGCTATAGTTGAGTTCATACTATTATTTATTGTATATTAGTTACTATTTTGGGTTGACCGATGATACTTACTCAGTACATGTTGCCTCGTGTTGAGCCCTACTTGTTTTCTTCTTTGTTTTCCTTTTATGAAATGCAGCGAGTGTACCTATGACTTCTGATTTCCCTCAGCTCTAGCCAGCCTCTCGCATATCAAGTTACAGGGAGAGCTATCCATTCAAGCTCGTGTTGGATTCTCTCGGTCATGACATGATGTCCTATACTTTCGAACACATACCATTTTATTCTTTATTTTAGTGTATTCGATATTCTTAGACTTAGTATTGGAAATTAGATGTCCTTGATGTGATGACTATTAGATTTTGGGATGATAAGTATTAAACTTTAGAAACTTATTTAAATTGGTTGCTTAGTATCTTTTGAAGCTTCCGCATTATTGATATTATTTATAGTTGAACTATGGTATATGTTGGGGTTTAGATGTGTTGGTTCGCCCACTTAAGGAGGTAAGTGTGGGTGCCATTCGCGACCAGTTTTGGGTCGTGACGATTTTCGCTGTCAAACATAATGATGTGGGGCACCAATTGCAATCATCGTTACTGTGAAGAATGCATTCATAATTATATAGGTAAAAATGTCGATGAGGTTATCCATGAGGTTTCTATAAGGTGTCCTACTTCATATTGCAAGGAAATTTTAGATATCAATTTAATAATGCCAGTCGATTTTCTTATTAGAGTAAGAGATGTTAGTCTTCTAATAAAAGTTTTAATTTTTTCACTATTTATTGATTGTCCTTATATGGATTGTATGGGTAAATTGATTGATGATCAACAGGGATATCCAATTAGGGCATGTCCTATGTGTTGGAAACTTTTTTGTGTCAATTGTAAATATTTACATTTTGGAATGACATGTGAGATTTATGAGTTTAGTAGGCAATTGAATTTGTTGTACTGGGAGCAGCAATATGAAGAGGAAGAGGAAGAGAAGAGGAAGAAGAAGAATAGGAAGAAGAAGAGGAGGAGGAAGAAGAAATTCCATGGTCAAAAACTTCGACGAATATGAAAAAGAGGTTAAGTTTTGTTTCTTTGGAGATAAAATAGCCATTTGAAATCATTATTACTTTATATGCAGAGTCTATTGTTGGTTAAAAACAGTATATTGAGTTTTTTATTTGATTTCAGTTAGTTATTAAGCTGGTGATAAAATTATATGCAGGGTCTTTATGTTTGAACTAGTTGTTGAGTTTGTGTTTGGTTCTCATAGTTGATGTCTATTGTCCAATGTAAGTGTAGCTAAAAAATTGTTCTATTTTATATAGAGTCCAGGTTTGTATGATCAACTATCAAGCCTATATTTCTTTTATTTTGAATCGCCTGTTCAAATTTTTTTATTGTAAATTTTTCATGTATGTTTTAAATATTTGAAATTATGAATTACTGTGACTTATAATATTTTCTTACGTAGTTTATGAATATATAAATTTCATTTTAAAAAATTTAAAAATCTCATGTATGAATTTGTGTCAAACATAAATTGTTTTACTTTCGAACAATAAAAACAATTGTTCTAGATGGAAAGTAGTGGCTGTGCGCACTTGCTGCTAATGGAGTGGATTTCCTTTAACATCAAGTTAAGACCAATTAAAAATTCTTCTATTATACATATATATAGCAATTTTTTTCATAACAAATAAGCATAGTTCTCAGATAGGATATCTCTAGTAACCTACAATCTTTTTTTTTTTTTTTTTTGGTTGCAAAAAACTAGAGCATTTTCTATCACAAATATTTTTATTTTAAAAAAGAAAAAAAGAAAAATAGAGAAGATGGAGAAAATTGTTTGTGGTGCTTTAATTATGGCAATTTTGCTACAAATCACAATAGCACAAACAGAACATATAGTTGGGGATAGCTTTGGTTGGTCTATACCAATTAATGGTGCTGCAGCTTATGCGATGTGGGCTGATGCAAATTCAATCAAAATTGGTGACACTTTAGGTATTCTTTCTGTTTCAATTCGTTTGATTGTTTTTATATTTTATGGTTTAAAATAAAAGATAATTATCAAAATATTGTTTAATTGGATGATGGAAAGTTAGAATCGAAAAATTACTTCATAAAAAAAAAAGGAAGAATGCATTTCGAGATGAACAAAAAAATAGGTCAAACATGCACTTTTAATTTTAAAGTAAATAAGTGAACAAAATCATCCCTTCTTTTGATTTAAAAGATCACGTATCTTTTAGTTTTTTTATTTTCGATTTCTCATTCGGCGTCTGGTATATTTACATTGGAGTCCAATTAAAATTGAAATCATAACGAAAAGTTGTACATTGAAAATAAAATATTTCTTAACAAAGACGACATCGTATCCAAGAGGATTCGAACCCAAAACCTCTTGATTAAGGATAAATGACAGAAACAGTACTTACCCGTTACCACCAAAATGTTAATTTTCTTTATCATGTATTAGAATGGTGCTATTTTTTTGTTAATTCACTTAAAAGATCACTTATTCAAAAAAAAATGATACATTCGACCACTTTTTAATAATGTGACATCTAATTTTCAGAGCCAAAAAATTAAAAATATTAAATTTAACCCATTTAGACAAAAAATCCCGTATCTGATTCATACTTAATCCGTAAAATCCATTTATGTATATACTAAACAATGGTCTAGAAATTCCTTATACGATTAAAAAAAAAATCTAACATTAAAACCATAAACTCTCTAATATTTGCAAAACTAAGTTTGAATTTAATTACTCACATCTCATCATGGATTTTATACTTCTATAGTACTTAACATGCTAATTTGTAATATCATTATAAAGTATATTATAAATTTTGTGATAGTCATATACTTGGTTCTTTTCAGCTTTTTTTTTTCGGATTAATTTAAAGAGATTTCTTATCTTAAAAGAATTAACTTTATCTCTGTTAAGTTTTTTTTTTAATTATGTTATTAATAAAAATGCCGCTACATATAGTCTAGTGGTATAAATTTTTTTTAAAAAAAGTCTTAGAATCACCATTTGTGATTATTTTGAACTTTAAGAAATATGCTTCACAAAAAATAAAGAAGAATTAAAGTTATGTCAAATATACTAAAATGTCCTTTAATTTTATGGTGTTAAGTATATCACGTGGAAAATTAAAATTAAAGTATTGTCAAAAAATGGAAAGGAATCATTCTTTTTTAAACAAACTAAAGAAGAAATATAGTCATTCTTTTAAACGGAGAGAGTATTATAATATACTACCATGATCCGCTTTCAATTGTCAGTTTTGACAGTAGAATTAATTATAAAACTTTTGGCTAACATTTTACGATGAATTCGGGACCAGTATTCAAATTTACGCAAGGAAACCATGATGTACAAGAAGTATCAAGAAGTTCATATGAAGAATGCAGTACAAAAAATTCTATAGGTGAAGCAATCAAGAAAGGGCCTGCAAAAATAACAGTTCAAACTCTTGGTGATCATTATTATATTTGCACTGTTGGTGAGCACTGTTTAGCTGGTCAAAAAATGGCCATTAAAGTTTCAAGTTCCAATTCCTCAGCCTCAAATACTCCAGCAGGCAGCATCCCACCTCCTTCATCTTCCTCAAATATCGTGCTCGCGAGTTTTCTGCTAAGTTTATTTTCTATTACATTCACCATTTTTATCTAAGCAGATTTGTATAGGTTTATGCTCAACCTGATGACATGGTATAGAGTGCACATAATTTGATTCAGTTTGGGTTAAATTCTACTATTTTGAAGATTATTGCCAAATCTTCTGCACACTAATTGTAAAATTATATATTGAGTGTGTAATAATTTAGCACCAAAGAAATATATACTTATTGTACTCACTATCGAATCAATTGTTCTCTAATTTGATATTAGATTCATGAACAGACGAGTTAATATCTCAAAAGTTTACTAATCAATTTTAAGATTTTAACTAATAAAGTTATTGAATTTTATTTTGTATCAATAAAATTACTCAATTTATATATATATATATATATATATATATATATATATATATATATATATTAATTATGTAATTCTATGCTTCGATATGATATTTGATATTTCAATATGTTTCTAAATATCATATATTGTATCAAATACTCAAAAAAATAAAATGCATATCATATACCATATCAAATATAATAATACCATTATCACGATATCAAAAAATTGATATGAAAGTAATTCGGCATATACCATACTATGATCACTCCTAAATGGGCCAGTCAATTTGCTTATAACAAATTTTAATGTATGGAATATAACCAACCACAAACAAAAAACCTAATCCATCAGTGGTCCTTAAAGTTGACACCTTAACAGGACGATGTTTATTTTATACACATAAGATTTCATTGTGTCATTTTAACACTTTTTGCTTACATAGTATAATGAGTGTGATACACTCATTAACCAGCGCGTGAATCATTCTTCAATTATTTTTTTATTAATTTTTTCTTCTTCTTTTCCATTTTTCAGCCATAATTTTACCCGTGTTATATTTCATCCATTGTGAATGAAAGTTTCAGCAAAATAATAAAGTAAATTTCTCTACATTAAGCTAAATAAATTCTTTAAACTAACCAAAATTTTCAATTTTTTCTATCAAGCTATTTATCAACAAAAAAAAAAAAAAGAGAGAAAGTATAGTAAACTAGTGTGCGCCGGATTTGGAGAAGACGGGGCAAGGGAACTTGGTGAGCGGGCAGATGTTTGGGCATTTAAAGAAGACAAGAGTAGGGTGTTTCTTTTTAGGGAAAATTATATATAATAGCAACCTAATAACCTAAAATAAATAAAGTAGCTAGGGTTTGATTTAATTGTGCTCCATAGCAAACGCTAGCCAAAAATTGTCAAGCGCCTCTCTCCCAAAAATTTCGCTCGTCACTCTCCCTCTGCTCATCTTTCTCGCTTTATACACAGAAGTGTATAATTTCTGTTTCTGTTTTGTATAAAGCGAGAGAAAATTGTATATACACATGCAAAAATATATATCTTCGTGTTATACATTTAATTATACAATTTACAAACATTTTACTTTAATTCAATTGTAGAAAAATTGCAAATTTTATACAAATATTGCAAAGAAAAAGGTCAACGAATTATACAATTGCGAATTATACAATTGTGAATTATACAATTTTCTCTAGCTTTATACAACAGAAGTGTATATATTATGTTTCTGTTTTTGTATAAAGCGAGAGAAAAACATATATCTTCTTGCTATACACTTATAATTATGCAATGTACATACATTTTAATTCGATTCAATTGTATGCAAAACAAATTTTATAAAAATATTGCAACGAAATAGGCAGCGAATTATACAATTGTGCATTATGCAATTGCAGTGAAATAGGATAGCGAATTATACAATTGCAGCGAAATAGGCCAGCGAATCATACAATTTAGGCCAGCGAATTATACAATTTAGGCCAGCGAATCATACAATTGTATATGTATAATGAATTATACAGTTTTATGTTTGCTATGGAGCGCAATTATGCAAACTTTGCTATAGCATACAAATATAAAATTTTTGTTTGCTATATGTGAAAGTTGCCCTTCTTTTAATGATTTAAATTTTATTCTATTTTGTAATTATTTAGGTCATGTTTCATTAATTTATTGATTATTATTTAACTTTTTTCTAAATTAATTATTTAAAAATCTATTTTCATATAAATGAGAAATATTATTTTTTTAATTTGTCATTTTACACGTTATTCGCGAATGTAATACATATTATATATTTTTGTTGATATTAAAAAAGTGTCAAAATAACACTGCAAAACCCTAAACTCTAAATGAGATGTCTAAATGAATATCGTCTAATTAAGATATTCAAGTGAAATATTGTGTCAATTTTAAATTTGACCTTGGAAAATCACCAGTATGGGTGCAATTGTGTTTGTTCTCCTTACTCTTCTCTCTGAATTTTTTCTATAATTCGAAGATTTTTATTAGCGTATTTCTCGATTACTAGAATGAAAAATATCTGAGCATTTAAATCTCAGTCTTTAGATGATAATTGAATAAGTTGATTTTAAGATAGAAGATTTTTTGGGAGTTGGAAGATTCATGCTAAAGTGTGAAAATGAAGTGATTTGTCTTGTTTTGGGGTTAAGAGATATTTTTATTTAAGAAGAAGAAAAAAAAAGTTTGTATTTTGTGTGGTTGCAAATTTATACCTTACAATATGTTATCCTTCTTTTATTTATTATATTTGGAATAATTTCTATCTTTCTCATCCTACAGCTTCCAAAATGGCTGCAGCATCAACAAGTCCCTCTTTATTTTCTGCAACTCGTTCTGCTTCTAATACTAATACAAGTCCCTCTGTTTCAAATATATATGGTAAGATACACAATTTCTGTAACATCTTTTTTTTTTCTCGATATGTGAGAAAAGGAGCATCGAAGCAACAGTAAAGTTGTCTCCGTGTGAACTATAGGTAAAGGGTTTGAGCCGTCAGAATAGTCACTAATACTTGTAATTAGGATAGACTGTCTATGTAACATCTCTTAGGGGCGGGTGCAGCCCTTCCCCAGACTCGGCTAACGCGAGATGTTTTGTGCGCCTTTTTGCCTTGTCTATTATTTTTTCCCTCGATCTGCATATATTTACTTTAATATGTTGTAATTTGGATAATTTTGTATTGGAATGAAGAAGAATCGAAGTATAGTAGAATGAATACAGAGAATTCATATAGTCAATCCCAACGAATAGGGATTGTGGCATAGTTTAATTTGCGTAACGATTTAATCTTAACACACAAATTACCCCATAGAAACTTAGTCAGTGCAAATTAATCGGGCTCCAAAGCTGATACGGAACAAATCAAAACGAAAAAAAAACAGAACTCAGCCATTTTATTGGTTTCATTTCTCTAATGTATCTGTATATTCAACATGTAGCTACAAATTTTATGGGCGCGCACTTGAGAACATATTATCCAGCTACAAGGAAACTAGTAAGGATCCATAGGGGTATAGTTGCTGCGGCAGTTGCAACTTCCCCTGCAGAGGAAATCAAAGAGTAAGCTCCTTTGTTCTCTTGTCTTCCGTCTTTTAATGAGACATACTGAGTTTTGTTAGCATCGACTCGATGAACTAACATATATATACTGATATAGTAACGACAGTAAGTGATTGCTCTATGTATATATACATGATATGGAACTATATAAGTTTGACATTCGCCAACGTTGGTGTTACAGATATGTGCTTCCTTCATGGGCTAAATTTGACCTTGGAATATCACCAGTATATTGGAAAACAATGAATGGTCTTCCTCCAACTGCAGTATGTTCAAATATCCCGGAAAAAAAATGAATATATCTTTTATAACATAATGTTTCTGAATGCTTAGTAATCGAGGTCCTAAATGTTTATTATTTTCATTTTTTTTTTGACAGGGAGAGAGACTGAAGCTTTTTTACAATCCAGCTGCAAGCAATATGGTTCCTAATGAAGATTTTGGAATCGCGTTTAATGGTAAGTTCATGTCTATTTCAAATTCACATAACTTATTCAACAGGTTTCGTTCTTCTTTTGGTTCCTATATGCAATTGTCTTCATTCTAAAATTAGAACCAATTCAGGAGGTTTTAACCAGCCTATCATGTGTGGTGGTGAGCCTAGGATAATGCTCGAGAAAATCAGAGGAAAAGCCGACCCTCCTATTTATACGATTCAGTTATGTATTCCCAAGCATGGTGAGTTTTAGGCTTTTATTTAGGAAACTTCCCTTAGTTGCATTTTAGAAGAATAAATCGTTTAGCCTCCGATTTTTACCTTTTATCCATCTGTTTGCAGCTCTTAGTTTGATCTTCTCGTTCACAAATGGAACCGAATGGGATGGTCCCTATAGACTACAATTTCAAGTCCCCAAGGCTTGGAGAAATAAACCAACTGAATTCTTCACTGAGGTAGCAAACATTCAAGTTCTAGTCTTTTAGTTAACAAACTGAGGTACTCGTATTATGAACGATTTTGACCTCTTTATATGACACTAATTGCCTAAAGTTTGGTTCTTGAATTGTGCTGCAAGCTCAATGAATTACAATATGGACTTATTGTTGGAGTCCCACGTCGTTTGTGGGATGGTAATTTGGTCACTTTATTTCTTTATCACCTATCCATGTTACTCTTGTGCTCGAGGAAAAAAATGTAACAAGGTCGTCCTAACTGGTTCACAAGGGATTCCTTGTTACCTGTCATGTACTAGGGTGTCAGAGCCTAAGCTAGTGATGCTATCGGCCACTGGACTTTTGCCATCTAGGGTGCAGTATTCGTACTACATAGCCTAGTTGTATGATGCTCGTAGTTTCTTTTGAAGAGTGATATGTCATTATTTTGTTATGCAGGGTCTTACAAAGGAGTTGAGCCAGGAGGGTGCCTGTGACAGGGCAATCTTCCCGGACTCGAGTATCTTGATCACAAGATGTGCTATGGTTGGTAATTTGAATGTGGATGGAGTAAGTAGAATCATCTTTCTCTATATATTTTTATTCGAGAAACCTAGTATTGATAAGAAGGGACACGATTCTAATGCAGGGTGATCGTTGCAATCTTGATCTAGTACCGGGATGCATTGATCCAGATTCTCCCCAGTATAATCCACTAGCCAATGTAGATGATGGATCTTGTCCACCATATTCAGATTCTGAGGATTAACTTTCAGTACATATATACGACTCGTGATGTTTATAGTTTAGTGTTATCGATGGAAGTCTTTCACACGTGTGTGGATTCGATTTCAACTATTTACCTTTGTGATAAAGAAAATGTGTAGAATTACTAAAAGGAATGAATCTCCAACCTTATACTGTGAAGTATCTAGTTATGGTGTCTTTACTAGTTGGTTTGTAATTTGTATAGAACTTTGATAATTCACTTGTGGCATGCAGCAAAAATAAGCTCTTGATAAAAACTCAGTATTTTGAATACTTACACCTAGTTCAAAGTGAGTTCAATTTCAACATTCTAGATCCAAAAAACATACTAAAATTATTGTTATTACAATTAGTTGCAACGATCCATCGATGTATAATAAAAAAGATAGTAATTTATTATGCTTTAATATAATTTTCTCATATTCTATAAATAATTTCTTCAGTAAGAATGCATTTTGACGAGGGTCCTATCCTACTCTTTTTTAAATTATAAAAATCGCGTAAATTTGGTTGCATCCGGATACATCACGTTTTGTTTTCGAATACATCCTTCAACGTCCCGATACATCACGTTTTGTTTTTGAATACATCCTTCAACGTCCCGATACATCACGTTTCCATTTCGGATACATTAGTCAATGTCCCGATACATCACGTTTGTGTTTCGAATACATCACTCAATGTCCCGATACATGCGTCTTTGCTATACATCGCTCAATGTCCTGATACATCGTGTACGTCCCGATACATAATGTAGAGTGATATATCCAACTGATACATCGCGTAAAATAATGTATCGAACGATACATCGTGTAAAGTGATGTATCCGAGAAAATGAGAGAATATGGTACATTCCAAAACGTTCTGATACAACGCGTTCCGATTTCGAATACATCCTGATCCATCGCCTTAGTTTCCACTACATCATTCAGCGTATGTTTCAATATATCGCGTAAAGTGATGTATCTGAGAATAGGAGAGAGTAAGATTTTTGTAATTTGTTCAAATATTATAAAATTTTTAAAAATATGATAAAATAAGTTGTGTATTTAAAAAAAATTAAAAGTATTTCGATAGTTTTCCCCTTTTTATACATAGAGTATAAACATTTAAGGTAAATCTTAAAACAATCCAATAATTAGATTTTTTTTTTCTCAAAATCACTTGTTCTCTTCTTCTTTCTTTTTTTTTTTTTTTAACAATTTAGGACATTGAGTTAAACTTGACAAGTTCTACGGACAAAACAAAAAAAAAAAGTTACTCTTTTCTTTTATTTAAAAAAAAAAATAGAGGCGATTCATTTGTCGAAACTTGAGACTAATTCTAATTTTCAATCTTATAGACTCTACATCATTCTTTGAAGTTTTATTTTAGAGTGGTCTATAACATTTATTTTAAAAATCTATGGTCTTTAATTTTTGTTTATACAGCTTATTTAACGGAAATTTATTGACCATATTATTCATTTATTTAGACCTAAATTGCTCGACATAAACTTAAAATGTCGTAGAATAAAATTTAAAAATAAAAAATTGAATAACCAGCATTTGTATGAATGACTTGACAAGGGATTAAGTTCACAAATGGCCTTAAAAAAGAATGGTCTTAATTATTTATTTTTTTAATCATGCTTAACGGATTTAATATAAATAGTCTTCGCTTGAAAAAAATATCCACTAGACAATGTTTGGGGAAGTTGTTGTGGACATAAATTAGTTGTCTCTCAAAAGCTTAAGATATTTTAAGAAGTGAACCTACTCAATCAACTACAAATTCTTTTTTATAAGCAAAAGCTATGATTTATTTATAATAAGCAACATAAAATCTTCCTAGCGAATTATTTTAAATTAAAAATATTTTCTAAAAAATCTATTAGGCAAAGATTAAAATTTAAGATCGAACACTTTTAGAAACACCACGCGTTAGGTGTGCATATGGTTAGGTTGGTACGAATTTTTTAAATATCAAATCAAATTATTTGTATGGGATTTTTAAATATATGAACCAAATCAAACCAAAAAAATACGAGTTTTTTTACTTTGGATTTTTTCGGGTTTTTAGATCGTTCGGGTTTTTTCGGTTTTTCCGCTAAAATATTAATTCAAACATATAATTTATTTTGCATGTTAGATGTTTCTTCAACTCAAATAAAATATAACTATCTAAGATGTTTCTTAAGAATACAACACAAATAATGTTATGATTAATGACACTAAAATATCCAAACATATATATATATATATATAATAATAATAATGAAATCGCGTAAAAAATTACAAATCGACAAGTCATAATGAAAATAATCATAATTTAAAAGTACTAAATCATGTTAAAATAAGTTTAATAAGTATTAGTTACATGGCTAAATAATAAAGGAAATAAAAATTAGATTATGTATTTAAATTATCCTTGAAATTATCTAACCGATATAAAATCAAAGAACAAATATTCTATATTATTGTCATTCTTAGGTTAAATTGTTTTTCTCTTTTGATTAGTATTAATTTGATTTTGATTTAAGTTTTATTATAATTACCAATATTTGTAGACCATAAGTTTTATGGAACCATTCAAAATTCTAAGTTTTAAACTTAAAATAATGTATTAAAAGATTAAAAACTATAAGAAATATTTAAAAATTATATCAAAGTAAATATTTTTATGTATAAAATAAAATTTTAAAATCATTTTATAATACCGGATTGATATTTTTTAGTTAAAATCAAATCAATCTAAATATAATCGAATTTTTTCAACACTAAATTAAATAATCCAACCACTAATCAATTTTTTTTTTTTTTTAATTTGACTCAATTTTTTATTCAATTTTATACGCACTTACCACACGTCATTTTGAGTTGAGAGTTTCGGCCCAAAATCTGATTCTTTAATGGAGCCCAAGCAAGCCTACTTGTATGTGGGCCTAAATTAACTGAGGCTCAAACCCCGTGACAGTAATAAATGTTCATTAACAACATAAACTCATGCATTTATTTCATTTCCTCCTCATACTCGTGAATACATTATTATCCTACTTTAATTTATGCACCCACCCATTTTCATTCACTTGTCACACTCCCCAACCTGGTCATTGTCATAAATATTTCTATTATAAAACACCCCCTAAAAATACAACCAAGTTTGTCACTTCATTCATATTCCAAAAATGGCCCTTTTTCTCTCAATACAAATACCTCTACTACTACTATCTTTTTTCTTCTTTCCTCTAGGGTTGTCATTCACCGTTATAATGTCGGATTCCGGTGCACCTTCTGCTCTAGTCGATGCTCCACAAACCGGCTTCTCAATGAATAACAATCGTGCACGAACCGATCCTCGTGAGCAAGAAGCCGTTTACGACATTATGAGGGCTACGGGGAACGATTGGGCCACCGATATCCCTGATGTTTGTCGTGGTCGATGGCATGGTATTGAGTGCATGCCGGATAATGACAATGTGTACCACGTTGTCTCACTTTCCTTCGGTGCATTGTCCGATGACACAGCGTTTCCTACGTGTGACTCCACTCATTCCTTCATTTCACCTTCAGTTAGGAAACTCCCACACCTTCGGATTTTGTTCTTCTATCGTTGCTTTAGTAACAATCCTCAGCCCATTCCACGATTTTTAGCCCAATTAGGGCCCACTTTGCAAACACTAGTTTTAAGGGAAAATGGGTTCACAGGGCCCATTCCTAATGAATTGGGTAACCTAACGCGTTTGAGAGTTCTAGATCTTCACAAAAACAATCTTAATGGTTCAATACCGTTCTCTCTGGGTCGGATCACCGGTTTGAGGTCATTAGATTTGAGTGACAACAAACTAACCGGTTCTATTCCGAGTTTAACTTTCCCTCAGTTAAATATCTTGGACCTCAACCAAAATCACCTTACGAGTTCAATTCCATCCACACTCATGAGCTGTCATTCGCTTATAAAGCTTGACCTAAGCCGTAATCACCTCTCTGGTTCAATACCTGACTCGATCCACAACTTAAACAATCTCATCCTTTTGGATTTAAGCTACAATAGTCTAACAAGCCCATTCCCAATGTCGCTCAAGAAATTGAATTCTCTACAGACCTTAGTCCTGAATGGAAATCCAATGGACTCAGCTACTCTACCGGATAACACATTTGATGGTTTCAACAACTTAATGATTTTAGGGTTATCAAACATGAATCTTGAAGGTCCAATACCAAATTCACTAGGCCGATTACCTAAGCTACGAGTCCTTCATCTCGATGGGAACAAGTTAAATAGCTCGATCCCATCGAGTTTTGGTAATTTAAATAACGTAAGTGAGCTTAGGCTAAATAATAACATGTTGAGTGGTCCTATTCCATTTAAAAGAGACATGGTTTGGAGAATGAGAAGGAAAATGAAGCTTTCAAATAATGATGGGCTTTGTTACAATAAAGAAAATGGGCTTGGAGATGATTTAGAGACATTGTTGGATTCAGGGATTGGACATTGTGGGGACTCTAAAACAGTGCCAATAAAAACAGTACAACACATTTCAACACTCAACAGAGCAAGTTTTGTAAGATCAAATAGCAACAAATTACTATCGTCTCTTGGATGCTTCCTTTGGTCAGCTTTAGTTTTTGTTGTAGTTTGTTTGTTGTGAGTAGTTGTTTACAGATTTTGGTACAGTGCTTTTTTTCCCCTTTCTGTTTTTAAATGTAACAAAGCATATATAATACATAAATGTACCTTTTAATTTGATTTTACTTCACATTTATAAAATTTAATTTTGGATGTGCACGAGACACAGGTAGACACTATAACTTGTATAGAATTGAACAAGTACACACATGAGTCACAATACACATAGGACACCACGTAAGATGAAAATTTTCATGTACTATCTATTTATTTAACTTTATTCAAATTAGTGTATACTTGTGTATATCTAAAGTAAGATGATATAAATGTGAGTTGAAGTCAAGTTCAAATGTATATTTATGTTTTATGTGTAGTATTAAATAGGAGTATGACTACTTTAATTCTTCAGATTTTTTGAGCAACAACTTGAATGACAATTGTAAATGTTTGTTCCAAAGTTTTGAATTTAATTTTGACGACATTACTAATGAAGTTGACGCTACAGAACTAGTTGGAATTAAGAATTTTTTAATTACAAAGAGAATGTAACCTCTCATTTCCAATTATTTTCTAGGTTTAATCCATCCCAAACGAAGGAGTCAGTACTCCATTTTTTCTTATATTCTTTTATTATTACAATTTACAAGTAGTTCTCGTTTGGATTGGCTTAGAAAAGAGTAGTTTTGAGTTAAAAATAAAAAATAAGGGGAGATTTATTTTTGGTTTTTGACTTATTTTAAGTTATTTTTCATCTTGTCAAACACTTAAAAATTTATTTTAAGTCATTTTAAACTTATTTTTTATATTTGTCAAACACTTTCAAAAGTAATAGATTTAATTGATTTTTAAGTCAATCCAAACGGGCTCGTAATCATCCCACCAATAGATTGGATTCTTCTATATCTTTCTTGACAACATTTACATATTTTTGAAAAGGCATATTATATAAATATATCCTTTAACTTAAACTCATTTTTCATTTATGTCCATCAATTTTGAGTGTGTACAAATAGATAATTAAGTTTGTATAAAGTTAAACAAATAGACACACGAGTCCTACGTGTCACAATACATATAGGATACTACGTAGCACACAAATTTCTATGTAGGGTGCCAGGTAGAACATTTGTTTCTATTTGTTCAATTTTATACAAGTTTAAGTGTCCATTTAGGCACACTCAAAGTTGGAGGACATAAATGTGAAATGAGACCAAGTTAAAGGGCATATTTATGTATTATGTCATGCATAAATGTGTTATTTAACTTAGTCTCATTTCACATTTATGCCATTCGACTTTCAACATGCATAAGTAGACACTTAAATTCGTATAAACTTGAATAAATAGATACATGAATCCTACGTGACACAATACAAGTAGGACACCACGTAAGATAAAAAATTACATATTAAATATCATGAAGGATATGTGTATATATTTATCGGAAAAGGGCCTACAATACCCTTGAAGTATTGAAAATGGTACAAAATTACCCTTCATCCACTTATTGGTTCCAAAATGCCCTTTTCATCCACCTATTGAATCCAAAATACCCTTGTCATCCACCTTTGGGTTCAAAATTGACCACTTCTTTAATTGTTTAAAAATTAAATTCTTTAAAAACTTTTTAAAATACTTGGCGTTCAACTTTTGGTTATAATTTAATTTATTAATATAATTTATAAACCAACCCACTACCCACTCATTAATAGCTAAACTCCACCCAAGTAAAAATCCAACTATAATATAAAAATCGTCATAAACACTACTTAAGCACAATGAAATTATATATTCTTGAAAATGACATCTAAAATTATTCAAGTCCAAATCAAAGATCCAATTAAATTTAGATTGAGCCGTTTATTTAGGAGGACACTTTCAATAGATTGATTGAATTTAGAAATTTATGATTAAAAGTAAAGAAGTAATACATCCCGAATTAATTTATGCACATTTTAAAAATATAATTTTATAAATACTTATGATTTGTTTTAAAACCTTTAATATATTATTTTGAAAAAAAGTTACCTATGAAGTAACATCACATAATTGAGACGTAAGAATAATTAAGATGAACATAGTTTGACTTTAAAGTTAATCGATAATTTTTATTTAGACACTTGAATGTATGATAATTTACTCCTATAGATATTTTCGCCTCAAATTTTTTTTAAAAAAACACTCAATTGGCAGTAGATTTTCTTTTGCATTAATAATGTGACGGGTTTATTAATTTGGAGGGGTTTAATTAGTTTTGGGTGGGTAATGGATTGATTTATAAATTATACTAATAAATTAAATTATAACGAATAGTTGAGCGCCACGTATTTTAAAAAATATTTAAATAGTTTAAACATAAAACCGTTAAATAAGTGGTCAATTTTGAACCAATAGGTGAATGACAAGGGTATTTTGGATCCAATAGGTGGGTGGAAATAGTATTTTTGGAGCCAATAGGTGGATGAAGGGTAATTTTATACCATTTCTAATATTTTGAAGGTATTTAAGGCCATTTTCCGTATATTTATTTAACTTTATATAAATTTAAATATTTATTTGCACCAACCCAAAATTAAAAAACATAAATATTATTTGAAATAAGTTTAACACATATTTACGTATCATTTTTGAAAATCCCTTTTACCAACGTTCACCGCTTTGAACAGTCCACAAAATCCTTGTTATATAAATGGACTCACCTCCTCCAGGCGGCGTACCGCTCAAGAAAAGCTTCAAATCCCCTAAACCTACCGCCCTACTCCTTAAATCTCCGATCAAACAATCAATCTCTCAATCACTGTAAGGGAGATTAATCAATGGCTGCAATTATTTGCCGCAAGAGATCCTTCTTCGAAGATTTACAATCACCATCGCCGATTTCAGCATCATCTCCGGTTTCAAAGAAGCTTCGTTCTTCTTGCTACAGCACCTCTTCAATTCTTTTCGATCATCTGAGAGCTTTATTTCCAGATATTCATACTCAGGTATTGTTCTTTTCCTTCATATCTATTTATAAATTTCACTTGGTCCGTCATGGTTCTGGTAACCGGAGATTCAATGGTTGACGTAGTAGCTGTAGAATATGCTAATATATAGCCATCTAGTTTAGCAAAATTGGGTATTCGTATGTATGACTATGGGTCTGTTCAAAAGCCAGATTTCTAATTTGTGATTTTTGGCTTATTTTTGTTATTTTGGTTTTAAAGTAAGTGTTTATAAGCATAAAAATGCATTTTACCCTAATACTTCAAAACTGCTTAAGAACATCTAAAATAAAAGTCAATCCAAATGGGCACTAGTTAGATAGTATGTATTAGTATGTAGAACTATGTATATTAGTTTTAAGTATACACTATGTAACTGAAGGGAAGGGAGTCTTGAGTAGCTTGTAAAGTTGTCTCCATGTGACCAGGAGGTTACAAGTTCAAGCTTTGGAAATAGCTCTTGCATTTTTGCAAAGTAAGGATGCGTGCAATAGGCCCTTGTGGTCGGGTCCTTACCCTGCGCATAGAGGGAGCTTTAGTGCACCGGGCTGCCCTAAGAAAAAGATATCCTCTTTTTGTTGCGTATGCAGTTTTAACCTGCTTTTCCTATGAATTTTAAATGCTTTTGAATCTTCAAAAAGGTTCCTGCATGAGAAGTAGTAAGAATAACGAATATTCCATTCTTATAACATACAAGTATAGAGATTTACTTGATTACTTAGTCTGTTAAACATCTTGTGGTGTATTTTCAATTTTGTCTAACGAGTCACCAAATAATTGTTTCGCTTTCATTACTGTTTAGCTACTTGAGAAAGCATTGGAAGAATCTGGCAATGACCTGGATGCTGCTATTAGGAGTCTGCATGAGCTACGCATCGGATATTCAGATGGAAAGTTGGATACAGAAGAGATCGAAAATGGTACGTGTAATCACATAATCCCTTCATCAGGTTGCTGGTGAAGTGATGTTCAAAAGATTTGTTTTTTTTTATAGTTACTAGGTGCAACACAAGTGTATATGTGTGTGCATATATATTTTTTTAAGTAGCATATAAGTGCAAAATTGGTCTGCGAGAAGTATAATTTATCGTCAATGACAGAAATATGTGCCATTATTAATGAACGAAAAGATATATATCCAGTTGGTGAATATATCAGTGGCATGTAGGACTGTTTGCTGTCATACTTATTAAGGATCTCAAATTGCCCACTCAGACCCCGCAAAGAAGACACTACTTAAAGATTTTTTGGAAGGATGTGGTGGTGCTCATCCAGTTGGTCAACAACAGATACTGAATCTTGTAATTGGAAATTATCATTTGTTACTGATAAGTTCACGAGTTTGAGGTGTCAAATTTGGTCCATAAAAGTGCAACCCATCAAAAACGTAATACGGCTGGTTGTGATATGATGCCAATCCAAATTGATCAAATCAACATTAGGGCGGGTTCGAGTGTAACATGTATAGTAATTTCGACCTGCTTTAACCCCTAAATTTGACCCGACCCATTTATTTGACACCTTGGAGTTTTCAGTTTTAGCTCGTAAAATTTTAACCTGTCCAACCTCGAACTTGAGCTTGGTAGTTTTGGTTATGTCCCGTCTATCAATTCATCTTGACCTAATCAGACGTTAGGTGGCATGTTTATTGACTCAATTGTTTTAATTTGTCCAAGGTTGACACTATCCACCACTTGACACCTTTTAATCTGAAGGTCATTTGCATGTGTATGAAAACTGTCCATTCACGTGCATATAATCTTTGTATACATCTACATATTAAAGTTAACTAGTGTTTGTCTGTCTTTGGTGCATAGCTATCTAACTTACCACTTCTCAAATTTACAGTTAGGAAGTTGAAATTTTACATTTGTGTTTCTCTTGGTGGGATTTTTTTTTTTGGGGGGGGGGGGGGCATGTTGTAGTATCATTATGTTAATCCTTGATTAATGAGGAAGGTGATTTCCAATATTTTCAATTGAAAGATTCTTATTTTCATAAAAAATCAACAGGTATGAAGCCTACCACTGGACCGGCTGCTCAGTCAGAAGATCCTTCAGCTGAAAACAATTTTCCTGCCAATGGTGTAGAATGGGTGGATTGTTTTGTGCGGGAAATGATGGCTGCTACAAGCATAGATGATGCCAGGGCTCGAGCTACTAGACTGTTGGAGAGCTTAGAGAAATGCATTAGCTCACGTGCAGGTGCTGAGGCAGCTCAAAATTTTCACAAGGTTGGTACTGTTAATGCATGTTTTCCATTTTAATCCATGAGTTCTAGGTGTCTAGGAAATGAATTTCTTGCCAAGGATTAGGGTCAGGAAAACACGATCACAATTTTTTGGGTATAACTACTATATCTTAGGTAAGAGAATAGTTAGTAATGTTCTCTATACATTCCAAGACACGTTTACCTGATTTTATCAGCAACAATGCAAGGTTGTGGTGCTTCAGCTCGTGAGAATTGCTACAATTTGACCGGCTGGTTTGTTTACTTCCATTTATTTGTTCCTTTGGGTGTTGACTATTCATCAATTAGCAGGAAAATATAATGTTGAAAGCGCAAATAGAAATGCTTCGTAAAGATGATGCCATTCTCAAGAGGGCAGTGGTCATTCAACATGAACGTCAGAAAGAGTATGATGAAAGGAGCCAGGAAGTGCAACAATTAAAGCAACTGATTGCTCAGGGTAAAGAGCAATTAAGAACTCTTGAGGTGAATGTTCTACCTTCATAAATTCCTCATTCTAGCCATGACTTACGACAAATTGCAATGAACTTTATATGATCACCATACTTTGAGATTCTTTGCCTATCTGCTTCACCAATGGAAGGCCTGATTACTCTTCTTGGTGTATTTGCTTGTCCAAATCCTTTTGGTAATATTCATGTTAAAATTAGTAGTTGATTAAACAATATACATGTGCACTCTAGAATTGTTTTCTTAAGCAGACTTTTCTAGGATAAGCGGGTACGTATTGAATTATCAAAGGAAATTGTATAGCTAAATTAAGTTTATCAGTGTGACATTCCTTGGATCAATAAGGGAAGCAGTCCTTTCAATGTGACATAGAGAGATTGACAGTAATTGGAAGGAAGAGAATGTTGCTGAAAGACGTTGCACTGAGAAAAGAGCGTTGATACCCTTGCCAACAACAACAGCATAACAAGTGAAATCCCACAAGTGGTGTTTGGGGAGGGTAGAGTATACACTAGAGAGATTTTTCCGAAAGACCCTCCGCTCAAGTGCAACTTTGGTACCCTTGCCTAATTCTGTAAGAACGAGTACAAACGTTAGCATGATTGCTATTAATATTGGAAACTTAACCTCCATATTGTTAACAAAAAAGAACCTAAGTAAATTCAGTCGTCGCATCGATGCTATTAAAGCTGGAAATGTAACTTCCAATATGGGCATATGGCTAACAACAAATAACCTAACAACTGATAGAGGGATAAACCTCTTAATTACCCGAGTATATTTTCAGAATAATCAAAATTAATATCAAATGCCTTTAAGAGAAGGGATGAAAAGCTACATAGATGTTATCACTAACTATTTTAGGATTTAGGTATAGTAGATCAATGAAATGTCTTTCTGTAGTTTTTACTCAACACTGGACAGAAAATGAAAGATATCAAGGATTAAGTTCAAAAATGTTAAGAGAATATATCTTAATACCCGTTTGCTCGACTTTTTATCATCTGATAATACTTTTTTGCTATTGTTTCATGGCAACTTTTATGTCTTCACATCAAACTATCTGTAATCTTCGTTCTACTGGAAAAATGTTTCAGATTGACGATTATGCAACATTGATGTAAATAAGGAAGTTACATTTTAGTTTTAGGGAATTGAAGAAGATATAAGTTTCTCCACTCTTGATTTTCTGATTTCATTGTCTTTTCACAGATGAACAATTATGCTTTAAAAACACAGTTGCGGCAAGCTCAGCAAAGCAACTCTCTTCTTGGATTCAAATCAGATGTGTTCTAATGTGCCGAATGTTGAAAGAAAGAATGGAGCATTCCTTCTGGCACTTGTTAACCTTGATATCAGATGTTTTACTGAACGTATTATCGTATCTGTTGTCTGATCTGAGAGTTGTACTTACGGTTTCTAGGGCATGCCAACTTGTACCGATGATTCCAATGACGCTGCACACCGGGGACATCATCCAAATTTCCAATATGAAGGTCTAAAATCGTCAAGCTGAATGTTGATGTTCTTATTATAATCTTGTTTCTTTGGGTATGAATTTTTCGCTGCCTTCAATATATATATATATATATATATATATATATATATATATATATATATATGCAAAAATCAATGAAGTTCTTCTATTGATAGGCAAAAGGTATTTATTGTGCATTTTTGTGTAACGAAGGTTTGAAACCAGCTTCTAACATGATATTCCATACCTCTGTTAGCTGAGTGATGTTGAATTTTGATGGTAATTAACTATACTTCATTTTAATTTCTGTATTTTTGTGCTAACAACTATCACCAGTATTTGTGTATCAAATGTATCTATTGCATATATACCACAAACGTCTATTCATTCTCCTTGAAGCGTTTGTATGAATGTCGAACGAAAGTTAACAAGTTATGATAATGCGATGCAAAATAAAACAATTATTGTAATGTGATCTTTTGTTTAATTATAGTAAGTTGATGATAACGAAAGTAAAGACGCAAATTTAACGTAGTTCGATTGGTGTCATCTAATCCACTAGCATAGAGGAGCAATTTCACTATATCAATATAAGAGTATAAAATTTGTTGATATAAGAGTACAAAATTTGTTGATAAATTAATACATATTTATCAAAGCGATAAATACAAAATTTAAACACAATATTACAATTAATTTAAGAATGTATATGCATAATTTGAAGAAAAGTGTTTCATGGAATCCTAACAAACATGTATGATGATGGATGAAGAACACTTGAGCATATTTGTTTGATTTTCATTTTTGTATATGAAAATTCATCTTTCCATTTTGGACGTTCAGAATAAACATTGCACCAGTAATATTTGAGAATCTCATTTCAAACCAGAAGATTTGAATATTTTATGAATTGAATTTAACTCAATTATCACATTTAAAAAGATCACATTGCGAGATTTACTCTATTTCAGTTTAGGTTATATTTATATTTTTAGTCATATTCATCGGAAAAATATAGTCGATACATATTATAGCAGACTCAATTTGTAATTACGAATCCTCAATAATAAAATTGTGTCTAAAGAGGCCTAAATAATAATAAAAACATACTTCTTCCGTCCAACAATAGTTGTTCACTATACTAAAAATAGTTGTCTAACAATACTTGTCAAGTTTAGAAAATCAAGAGATAATTTATTTGTGTCTATCATACCCTTGCTATTAAATACTATTTATCATCTAACACATTTCTCAAAACATTAAATTTAATACAGTCAAATAATAAAATAATACTTCTTGCAGTCCAAAATGAATGATAGAAATTTGAGTGAATGTAAATCATTTCATTAACCGTAAAATAAATAGCTTATAGTAAAATTGTTACTTAATATAAAAATAATACTTTTTGAGACTTGAGTAAAAAAAAAAGAAAGCAAGTCACATAATTCTATTACTCTTGTTATTTATGGTTAATTTAAGTGACTTATCAAGTCAATAATAAACAATTATTAGTATATAAAAATAATCTTTAATTTAGTCTCAACCCGACATGCGTACACTTTAATTTTGAATGTATACGTAATTGAACAAATAAACACAAATATTTTGACTGAGATAATACACTATTAACATCATATGGGACTACAAATTATTACTACTATAGAACACCATATAGAATCATTTATTGGATGTATACATAATATATACAGTGAAACTCATATTGAGAGCCGGGTTTTATTTTTCAGTTCCAAACCTCTCCATCCTCACCAATATTCATCATTTGGGGAATTGTTGATTCAAAACCCTAAAATTATCTCATAATTCTTATTCTTAGCCCTAATTATCGATCATCATCGTCCAATTCTTGATTCGATAATCGATTTGTTAATTCAAGATGGTGTTAGCAGAATTAGGTGGGAGCATATCGCGTGCTCTCCAGCAGATGAGCAATGCGACAATTATTGATGAGAAAGTTCTGAACGAATGCCTCAATGAAATCACTCGTGCTCTTCTTCAAGCTGATGTTCAGTTTAAGCTTGTTCGTGATATGACCACTAATATTAAGAAAATTGTCAATCTTGACGATCTTGCTGCTGGACATAACAAGCGTAGGATCATCCAACAGGTTCGTTCGTTCGTTTACTTTTAAGTTGGAACCCATTGTTGAATGAAGTAATTTGCTTATTTTGGATACATTTTTCTACCTGAAAATTGAAACATGGCTTAGTAATTATATATACTGAATTGTTCGTCTTACATGCTGCCAGTTCCTCTCACGTTTGAATGATATACAAGTTAGACTTAGAACTTTGATGGCAGAAATGTTGCAAGTATGGAGTGAAAGAACCACCATTCAACTTGGAAGTAGAACAAATACTCAAAGCTAATAACTACAGTATAAAGAATTAACTTAAAGAGTTAAAATTATAAAGATTGATCCTCATTCACCTAGTGACCTTGTCTTTCTTTGTGCAATAGCTAATGCAAATTTCCGAAAAATTCTTGCAAGTTAAGATGCTCCATTATAATATCTTCCTCAGTAATATCATGGACCAACTTAGCAACACATTCATAGAATCTGTTTCAGACTTTTGAATTTAGTTAGTCATTCTCAGCTGCACATTGATATAAATTTTAAGGTTTATAGGTTCAAACTTTATAAGTATCAATCTTGAACACATTGTATTCTTAAAGTTATAGGTTTATGTATACTATTTATTGCAATTTCAGTGTATGTTTACTCACAAATTTATGCTCTGCAAAATTATTGGGTTCCGATGAATCGAGTAGTTTAAAGCTTCATCCTCCCCTGCTTGTTTAGTATGTGATACACTTTCAGATGTAACCCCCAAACATTACTTCAAACAGAACTTACTGTAGATTTATATAAGTTTAAGGTGCTATCGTGTGACAATCTTCAAGACTAGGTAAAGAAATCTCATGTTTATTCTATTGAAGAGAAGAAAAAGGAGAATAACATCTGAAGAAGACATAAGAGAAGAGAAAGGGATAAAAGGCTGAAGACGAAAATGGTCGCAGCAGCTTGAACTCGAAGAAGAAAGAAAAAAAAGAACTGCCAACAAATACACACTCACTTGCTTTTTACAACTCTCTCACATTCTTTTATTGACCTAAGATTAAAAAATTTCTCATGTGTAGGCGGTTTTTAATGAGCTCTGCAAAATATTGGATCCTGGGAAGCCTTCTTTTACACCGAAAAAAGGGAAACCCAGTATTGTCATGTTTGTTGGTTTGCAAGGTGAGTTGATACAACTTTGTACTCTTGGTTTATATCATATGATACCTTAACAATTTGGTGACTACCACTTAACTAAGTCACTTTCAAATTGGCTATAGGAATTTGAGTGAGGACATATGTCTAATGCCCTTCCATTTTTCTCATTCATCTTTTTCACAATTTAAAATGGATACCCTTATTTATTTTTATAATTTATTATTATAGGGTCTGGAAAGACAACAACATGTACAAAGTATGCATATTACCACCAGAAAAAAGGTTGGAAACCAGCTTTAGTGTGTGCTGATACATTTAGAGCTGGTGCTTTCGATCAATTGAAGCAGAATGCAACAAAAGCCAAGATACCCTTTTATGGGAGGTATCTCCTCTTCTCAATCTATTAGTGTTACCTTCTCTATGTATTCTAAGAAGCTTGAGAGGCTATAATCTGTTGATCATGAATGTTCTCCATCGTACTTTCTGAAGATATTCTACATACTGTCTAGTAAATTGATAAACAATGTCATAGGCATAAGGATCACATATTTTAAAGTTAATTTAGATAAGGAGTTGGAGGACAAAGTGAGCTGCATTTTTTCTTTGCCAAGACTTGTCAAAGAGATTACTTATTATGAGAAATACTTATTCTAAGTAGGATTAATATACCTATTCCTATTCTAACACTTGTATCAAAAAGAAAAAACTTTCAAAGTGATTAAAGTCAATAGTTGTCTGCTGACTGGCAATCAGTATGCAATGTGAAAAAGAAAATGAAATATTTCATTCTAATTTGGCTTAGGGTTGCATATATGTTTCGATTCAATTTTTATTTTCAATTATGGACAGAAGTCCTTAAGCTACCTGTTTTTTTTGTTTGTTTCTCTGGAGTATCTTAAAGCTAGTTTGCTCAAGAGCTCTTACCAGTGATATCCCTCTCTCTCTCTTGAAATGGAAATGGACGTTTACTTGAACTCCTTTTTCCTAATTGCTTCAACCCTCGTGAAAAAGAAAAGAACATCCTCATTTATTTCTGAATGGATTGAGTAGTCTGCTATTAGTAATCAACTATGTAGGTTGTGTTGAACTACGTTTCTTTTCTAAGTAAAACTATAGGTAATGTTGTATTTTGATTTAATGTATGTTTCTGCAACAGCTACACCGAGTCAGACCCTGTGAAAATAGCAGTTGATGGTGTTGAAACATTTAAGAAGGAAAATTGTGATCTAATAATTGTTGATACAAGTGGACGCCACAAACAAGAAGCTGCTCTTTTTGAAGAGATGCGACAAGTTGCTGAAGCAACGGTATGTTTTACTATGCTCCAGGTGGATGGTTAGCTTGAATAAGAAATGCTAATCTTTCTATTTGGTTTCCCAGAAACCAGATCTTGTGATTTTTGTTATGGATAGCAGTATTGGTCAAGCTGCCTTTGATCAAGCTCAAGCATTTAAGCAAAGTGTTGCAGTTGGAGCTGTAATTGTTACTAAGATGGATGGTCATGCAAAAGGAGGTGGTGCCCTCAGTGCGTAAGTTTCCTTGCTGCTATCGTAGCATTTCTTTTTATAACCGTGGTGTCCTGGCCAACATGCACGCACCTCGACTAATTCCATGGGATGGCTTCCACCTCCCTCTAGCAACCTGTTGATGTAGCATTTATAAAGTATGCCTTCTATTGATAATGAGCACTCTTGTGCTACTAAACTAAAATATGCCTTCGAGCACGTCTAGGCAACTTCAAGGATTAAAATATTTGCCATGTCAGTTGCAGTCATTTAGTTTCATTTGTTCTTTTGTTAGGTAACATCTCTTTCAATAACCTCTTTCAGTTACATAATCGCTCATCTGAGCTATAGAACATGTTCCTGTTGTAAATTATTATCTTTTGTCTACCCCATAAAAAAGACTATTCCTCTTTTTCTGACAAGTTTGATTTGTTGATCCATACATGTTTTGTATGGGGGAAAAATGAGATGCTGGTTAAGGGTTGAAATTTGAAGCTTTCGAATTGGTTCCTACAGCACTAAAGCCACAACTTCTACTGTTTTCCATCTAAGATATATACATTTTTTCTTGAGCATCCGTCTTTTGCTTACAAGTACTTCTTTTTCCTATTTTGAATTTTTAAAGTGGAATTAGTTTCACCAAATAGTTTTTCACAATGAAATTTATAACCTAATTTTGGGAGTGAACAAGCGATATTTATATGATACTCTTCTATGCAGAGTTGCTGCAACAAAAAGTCCCGTCATTTTTATTGGAACTGGTGAACACATGGACGAGTTTGAAGTTTTTGATGTTAAGCCATTTGTCAGCCGTCTTTTAGGTTTGCATCCCTCTGCTTGCATACGTTTTCATCTCTCTACTGCTATTTGAATTTTTAACCCTGAACCATCTCTGCTTATTTGAGGTACTAGATATTGCTGATGTCTATTGTCCTATTGTGTCGCTCTCTACCAGGCATGGGTGATTGGTCTGGGTTCATGGACAAGATACATGAGGTTGTCCCGATGGATCAACAGCCTGAACTTCTTCAGAAGCTATCGGAAGGACATTTTACCTTGAGGATTATGTATGAGCAATTTCAGAACATACTTAAAATGGGCCCCATTGGCCAGGTTTGCTACTTGCTTGCTTTAAATTTTCTATTTCCTGAAAACTCTATTTTTTCGGTAGTTTTTGCTTTTTGGTGTCAACATCCTTAACATTTGGGTTGGAAAAGTTTCATCAGTATCCGATTCATTTGGCGCTTATGCCATTACTTATATTACGTTTATAATTCTTGTTGTATATATCTCTTGGGTTTGTTTGCTATTTTATTCTTCTCATTCTGATACCAACAAGAACATACCCCAGTGTAATCACACAATTAGGGTTCAGGGAGGGTAGGACGTGCACAGATCACCTCTGCCTTTGTGGGGTAGGAAGACTGAAGCAACAGACAGTAATACACTAGAGGATAAGAAACTACACGACTACTAAATATTATTACTAATAAGGAGGAGAGGAGAGAAGAGAAAGTTAGACCCCTGCCACTCCCACATAAAGTGCGACAACACTCACCTATCTACTAATCTCTTACCCTAATCATCAACCTTCATACCTTCTAGGGTCGTGCCCTCAGTAAGCTGAAGTTATGGCATGTTCTGTCTAAGCACCCCAGTTCTTCGGCATACCCTTCTCTCTCCTAACACCTGCTGCAACCAACCTCTTGCACCTTCTTGCTAGCACATGTGCGCACCTCCTTTTCACATGCCCGAACCATCTTAGCCTCGCTTTCGTGATCTTGTCTGCCATAGAACCCACTTTCACCTTGCTCTGCGTTACTTAATTCCTAATCATCTCTCCTAGTATGCCCACACATTCATCTTAGCATCCTCATCTATACGACATTCATCTTTTGGATGTGGGTGTTCTTGACTAGCCAACACTCTGCCCATGCTACAATGTTGGTCTAACCATAACTCTGTAGAGCTTACCTTTTAAGCCTTGATGAGACATTCTTATCACACGGTACCCTGGATTTGAGCCTCCATTTCATCCACCCCACTTTAATACGATGTTTGACGTCATCATCAATCTTTCCGTCTCCTTGGATTATGAACGTAAGATACTTGAAGGTTCCTCTCTTGGGTATGATTGTGCATAAACCATAAATATTGATAACTTAGAGCAAGCTCATGATCATTTGCTAGTTCCTTGAATACAATTGGAAGGGATATGTCAATCCTAAATATTTAAATATTTTGCTCAACCACTCTTTCCCATCTTTGGCTCTCTCTCTCCCCCTCATTCATAGCTGCATGCTTCATTATCATCTTACATGTTGCTGATGTTTCTATGTGGTGTAGGTCTTTTCCATGCTTCCAGGATTCAGTGCAGAGTTGATGCCAAAAGGACGTGAAAATGAAAGCCAGGCAAAAATTAAACGATACATGACAATGATGGACTCAATGACTAATGAAGGCAAGTAATCTAATTCCGTATTTTTCATGCATTAATTTGTTTTTAGTTTGATGTTCGATTTCAAGTTCCAATACAATTGCAGAATTGGATAGTTCCAATCCTAAGCTTATGACCGACTCCCGAATTATGCGGATAGCTAGGGGTTCTGGCCGCCAAGTGCATGAGGTAATGGATATGATGGAGGAATACAAACGACTGGCTAAGATATGGAGTAAGATGAAGGGACTTAAGATTCCAAAGAAGGGAGAGATGAGCGCCTTGTCTCGAAACATGAATGCACAACACATGAGCAAAGTCTTGCCTCCCCAGATGTTGAAACAAATAGGCGGTATGGGTGGTTTGCAGAACTTGATGAAGCAAATGGGTTCTGCCAAGGACATGATGGGTGGTATGGGTGGTATGTTTGGTGGTGGAGACAAGTAAACATGAAAGCACAATTAACAGTTAAAACTCAAAGCTGGCAAATCTTTTTTCTTTTTTTTTGTTAACTGGTAAAGAACATCTTAACCCCAGAGTTTCCTCTTTCTCCTTGTATTAGTGGTCATAGATTTTGAAATTTTAGGAAGCAGATAATGTCAAATTGTCAATAGAAGGATTTGCTATGATTCATGTAGCTTGATGATTTTCTTTGTTGTAATTTTGTAGCAGGATGTTTCACAAGTACAAATTGTTGAGTGTATAGCATTGTAACTGTCAATCTTTTCTCTCACCGTGAATCGAAACCGACAATTTGAACGGAAAAAATAAGTTATTGGTTTATCGATAGTGGATTACTGGTTTAGTGATTATGATAATGATTTTTTTTAATTATCAGGTTAGCGGTCCTTAACAATTTGAGTTTTTTCTCAATGGGTTGATCGATGATTCAATAGTAAATTAATATTATATTAATATAATTTGGTATATAAAGTCATTTGACTTAGTGTTTTGCTTATTACTCTCTACAATGTGTTACTGCTTTTGAGCAAGATAAAGATAAAGTATGTCAGCTCATGTGCATGTTTTATTTGGTTTGTCACTTTATTTTTAATTAATTTTTAATTATTTATTTTGTGTCAAATATTAACGATTAAGCTAGTAACCAAATCGATAATTTATAATCAAATATTTTAATGATTTTATAATGATTTAACATATTTATAAATTAATAAACGATAAGTTGAACCGATGTGCAAACTTCTCTTTCGCACACCCATTACATGATAAAAGTAGAAATTGCGCTCTACGTATGCTAAGAGAAATTGTGCGATGTACCATATATTTTGAGTTTGTTATTCGGATTAACCCATCCCTTAGTAAGGGATTCATCTTCGGGGTCGAGCTCGTTGCATCGGGTTTGTCCAGTGCAGATTACCTTTTCTATGTGGTTTGCAAGCTATTGCATAAGAGCAATAGTTTTACCGTGTGTGCACCCAAAAAATAGCGACTACGAGTTTCCTTGTCATAAAAAAAGCCTTTTAATTTTTTAATTAAATAAAGGGAAAATGCACAAGTACCCCTCTAGAATATAGACCAAATTCCCAGAGACACTTTAATTATTCTAAGGTCCTGTTACCCCCTGAACTTATTTTTTTTAATAATTTTGTGCACCTTTTTAGCTTACGTGACATCCAAATATCTCTCACGCGCCTCAATTGCGTGGAGTCACGGAGTGTACCACGTAAGACAAAAAGTGTATAAAATTACAAAAAAATAAGTTCAGAAAATAATAAAACATTAATTTAGTTAAGATACGTCTCTGAGATTTCAATCATAGTCTAGAAATACTTGTGCATTTTCCCTTAAATAAAATATAAGAAGTTTGTTGGGAGGTATGGACATGATAACAAAGCTAGATCACTAGAAATGACATGTAAAACAGATGTTTAATTTCAAGGAAGGAACCCCCAAAATAGTATGTGAAAGTATTGACTTACTCACAGTGGAATTATTCTGTTTTATTTAGGCATCTCAATACATATATATCCTCAATTTTTGCCAAACAATTTAAATTTTGAGATTTGA
Organism: Solanum peruvianum; assembly: GCA_027705065.1. Lineage (NCBI taxonomy): Eukaryota > Viridiplantae > Streptophyta > Magnoliopsida > Solanales > Solanaceae > Solanum > Solanum peruvianum. The sequence goes on along the minus strand of JAKWJD010001766.1, from coordinate 60,858,949 downwards.
ATTTCTAATTTTTATTGTGAATGTAAAAATATGATAAATCATAATAATTATAAGATAAAATGGTTAAAATTTAAAAATAATAACAAATTTTGATGGAAGAAAACTTGATTAACTTTTAAAATTTTAATTATATAACACAATTTTTTTAAAGAAAAAGTACACATATATAACCAAATTATAGAAATGGAGATGCTCCATATACCAGTATGATGTTAGCATAATAAAATGAGGTGGAAAGCAATATATGATTTGACAAAGTTGTAGTCTTGTAGACATCTTTCTTTTTTTTCAACTAGCCTACCTAAATTTGTGCCAAAAAAAATTGTTCTTCCAATCCTTTTTATATTCATATTAGAGTCTGATTAAACGTAAATTCACGTCTAGAAGTTTTATATTGAAAATAAAACGTTCTCTAACAAAGTTTATTTTGATTTCATATTCAAGAATACTCAAGCTTAGATTCTTTAGTTAAGAATGAAAGAATACTTATCATTTCACCACAACTCTGTTTTATCTTTTATACTCATTAGTTGTTTTCTTTTTCCTTTTCCTATCCAAATACATGACAGACTTTGGGATTATTTTCACGAATAATCATGTAGTATTTGAGTTTTTTTACACCAAAGTTATCGACTTAATTATTTATTTTAATGGAAAATAATATTTACCCAAATATATACGTAGGTTGTTATAACTTAGAACTATTGATCCGGAGACCATGAAATGATATCTTTTACCTTTTTATAATTTGTAAATAAAAATATTCAGATATTATAGGTTAAAAATGAATTTATTAGGTGTAAAAAGGCATGCCGATTATTTTATAATAAATTTTATATTATTAATTATTTACCAAACTTTTATAAATCAAACCATATTAATTCAAAACAGATCAAATTGAATTAGAATTAGTTCAAAATAGATTGAGCCACTCAATAAAGATGTTAATTCAATCTTATTAACTAAAAAATAATGGTAACTTAGATTAGATGGCCCTCATTGATTTTAATTAAATAAAAAGAAATGTTATTAGAACAAAAAAAATGCTATTTTTTTTTACGTATAGATGAATGTCTATCGATTTTCTTTTTAAAAAAAAAACTTAAAAATGGTTGGAAGTTTATCAATTACACCAAAAAGTTAATTGTGTTGATTTTTCAATAGTGTCCGTTGTTTCTACTTAATTTTGAATTAATTAAATATAAAATAATCAACAAAAAAAGATCAAAAATACTCTTAACATATTAAAAATAGTTCAAAAATATCATCCTTTCCTCTGTTGATCAATTTTGCTCCTCCTTCTCCCTATGGTAAAAAAATTTGACTTTAACCAATTAAAGATCGTTCAAATTTGCCATTTTTTGAACTAAGAAAATGTTTATCAACCATTATATAGGACTGGTTAATATGTTTTTTTGCTCCGCGCAATCTTAAAATATCTTATTAGAATTTATAAATATAATATTTTTCTAATATAAAATAAATTTAAAAATTCTTTTTAGCCTTCGAATTTGAATAAATTAAAGTCTCAATTTTATTCCATTTATATTTAGGATTTGAAAATATTTGAATTTTTATTTTTATCTAATAGCTAGATCGAAGAAGAAGTGAATTCGAACCATTTCTAATAAATTTAAAATATTTTTTTATCTAATACGTAGAAGGAGGAATAAATTTAATTTAATAGGTGAAAGAATACCATTTTAAAGACATTTTTAATACATTTTTCAATATTTTTGGAAGAATAAATACAAATATTATTCCATACAAGTCTAGAAAACTTCCAATTGACTCTTTTTTTTTATTGTAATTTTCTTCTTATTTTCAACACTCTTGTCCATGTGAGGGACCAGATAAGATTACAGTAGTGGATGACAAAATATATTGCAAAATTTAACTATACATTATAATATAATATAATATAATATAATATAATATAATATAATATAATATAATATAATATAATATAATATAATATAATATAATATAATATTAATATGTTCTTTTCTTGTAAGACTAATTTGTCATTTAACTTTGATGGCAATGTGTGAAATAAGACCTGTCAGAGTCTTCCCCCAAAAATTAAAATTCTTATATACTTTTTTATGTCCTCTTAAAGTCAACTACGTAACTGTTCTATAAAACACGTTTTGAGTATAACAAATATTTCTCCCCTTACTTCTTGTCAAAGCTAACATATACTCCCTTCCCTTGTTTGAAATCGTTTGTCACGTTATATTTTTCATAAATTAATTTCACTAATTTTTAAGGTTAAATAATATTATATTAATTTGATATTTTAAATAAAAAAATTAAATATTTTAAAATTAGATGAAAAATACTATAAATTGCCATATTAATATAATTAAAAAATATATAATTAATACTATTATTCTTTTTCTCTTTTTATTCGTCCTTTTTAATAAACTAAAATAAAAAACAATTTATTTTTGCTATTATATTGTTAATTTATTAATAATGAGTAATGTTTCTGAAAACTATAGTAAATAAATATGTTTGTGATCCTATTAATTGATAGGAATAAAATATACTAATCATTATTTTTATTAATATGTATGTCAAGTCAAAATTTAACAAGTAAAAAGGACAGAGGGGAGTATCCATGTTTTCTTAATGAGTGTGTAAATGAAAAGTAAGATATTGTAAATAATACCAGCTATATTATATTGTGAATATTAGTAATCCTTTTCTTTAACAAAACATTTTCATTGCATGCTTCTCCTTCTTTCCTGGATTTCATTTTGTGTGATTATATTGAGTATATTATTGTAATTTCTCTTTCTTTTCGAGTGACTTAAAAAGGAATTACTTATATATAGTTCAACGAACATTAAGATCTACTTGAAAGCAATATCATTTGTAAACATATACTCATGTATAGAGTAACTATTTTAATATATGCCAAATTTAAATTTATCGTAGATAGGGAGGCTATTTATTGAACTCAATGCACTTACTAATTTAATTTGAATTGGTATAGCAACATATTGGATTTGGACCACTTTCATATATATATATATATATATATATATATATATATATATATATATATATATATATATATATATATATATATATATATATATATATTAATTGATTTGAATTCGAAAAACCTAATAAAAACTAGACCAACTTTGAATTGGAGATTGTAGCCGTTGCTACTTAAACTCACACTTGCTCTAGTGCTACATGTTTTATCGAAAAATTATTTTCGAAAAAGAGTTTGTTTTATTTTAAGATATTTTCGACTTTTAGGAGTCGCCACTTAATTTTTAAGGAAAATTAAGAAAACTAGTTTCTAAACAATTTAAACAGAAAAAATTGTTTTGAAACATTTTAGGGGGGTTCGGGATTCCTATTAGTGTCTTAGGAAGGTGTTTAAGGCACCTAAGACACTCCGTTAAACACGGTTTTCCAACGATTAACTTATTTGACTATTTTATTTTAACTCTTGCAAATTTGAACTTATTGATTTTTATTTAGGCAAGTTTGACATGTTTTGAAATATGTTGCTTATCTTGTAAATTTCAAATAAGGTTAAAACTCTTTAAATTCAAAGGAACTTGTGAGATATTGTTTTAAAATTTCGTTAAAATTAAACCTTTTAAATTTTCTCTAAGCAAACTTGTGAATTTGAAACGTCCATTGTTTTAAGACTTAGTTTTAGCTTGATAAAATGGAAAGGCGTTTCGAAGGGGGTTTGGAGTTTTCTAATCCTAAGCTAACGACATATAAACAAACGCACAAACGAGAAAAATAAGAGAGAGAGAGAGAGATTTGGGTCCAAACTCGGGTTCTGTTCGCCTTGACCGGGTTTTGGACCCACCTGTTCTTTGGGTTTTCACCCATTTTTCCACCTGTCCTAGTCTAGACATACGAAATAAAATACAAGAAAAGAAAAATAAAACAGCAAGGGCTTAGGCCCATTACAAAAATATATAAAATACATAAAATAAGGAAGTCTTCTAATCCACTTGGACTTCTTCAATCTTCAGTCCTTGAAGCTTCGGATTCATACTCCGGATTTGGGGTGGGAGGCTTGATGAAAATAGATCGAGTCTTAATGACTCTCCCATGATGCAAGGGATAAAGGCATCCAGGAGGACCCACACGGATTTTTCATGCGAACAACAAAACAATATATAAGTACTAAATTATGAGAAACTATGAGCTAAACAACAAATTGTGTAAACGTCATGAATCCACATTGGTTTAGCAGAAAGCTTTCCAGAAGGAAATATATATGCATATACACAAACAAACTGGCGGCAACAAGCAATAGTAAATAGATGGATTAAGGATCATAGATTCTCAAAATGAAAGAGTGGGCTAGAACAAAATAAAATAAAAAGAAATAACAAAAAAACAAAAGATTAAGACACCAAACAAACTCAAATATTGTTATCTTAATTCATTCAGACCAAATGGTTACACCTTTCCTAATCATACGTGGATAACACACATTTTTATCAGTTAAAGGATGAAACAAAATTTCAAAGGAAGGAAAATCTGCCAATAGATCAGCTTAATAACCGAATGTTTCAAATAAACAACGAGTACAAGTTTTGTTCGACCATATTCAACAAAAATCAATTAGAAAGGATTCGGGCGATAATATGTCATAACTAACAATATATTTAACTTACTATAACACACTTGGAGTAATCAAAATAGGGAAGCCCTTTGAAGAATAGATTGCGACCTGCTTAAGCTTCACATATATTCGAAAACAAGAAGGAAAAATCGATCAAAGCCATTTCATTAAGACACCCTAGACCAAAAGTCCCAATGAGGGCATAAAATTTCAGTCTAAACGACGAGGAGGAATACCATACCATCCCGCAATGGAGGCCTCAGCCTTTCCTCTGCTCTATGAAGATAGAGAGGCTGCTCCGAATGGATCCTCGGCGCATGTAAAGCGTATCAAGAAGCTCAACGTGACATAACACTCTTAACGATTAAACAACTTTTACCAGCCCCTTCAACGTAACAGTGGACTCCCACATAGAAAGAAAAGCTAAATGAACAACAGAATCCAAATCGATATCAACTATTGCGAACTAACGACAGATGACTAGCCTCGCCAACAAAATCCCAAAACAAGGAATCATTAACATGTCATGGAGCAAAAGGAAATCAGAATAAAAACATAAGAGCGGCCGAACCAACACCCATGAACACGAGAAACGATGGATAATAAATATAACGACAAAAATAGCGATTTCACGATTGGAACACCATGCCAAACTGGAAAGGATGGAGACAGCTTTGGAAGGGCGTTTACCTGGTGATGAGCAGCGACGGGACGGTGCGAGCGAGACGACAGCAACTTCCACCACGACGCGAAAAGGACCCCTTCAAGCGGAACGAGGCGAGGGGAAACAGGGACAACCGGACGGTTCCAAATTTCTCCTTGCTTCTCGCCTTCTGAAATGAACAAGAAAGGGACGGAAAAAATGTTTTTCAAAAATCCGTCTACACCCTTTGTGATGAAACTCTTCCAATTTATTTTGGTTATCTCAGAAACAATGGAACAAACCCAGAATTTCAAACAAAATTCCCAACCCAAAATTTCCAACAAGAGACGGAAGAAGCAGAGTCTTTTTTCGAGAATTTTCTCAACCAGAAATTGCTAATCAGATGTATAACTCGAAAGAACTATTCAAAATCTCTAATCTCGGAATTGCCAACCAAATTTTTTTTTGCTCAAACGTCCAACCCCTTTTCTGGAGAGGAAAAGGGGTTTAAATAGAAGAAAGAAGTTGGGGTTTCGATTTTTTGGGCGGGATTTACGAATTTCTTCCATTGATTTCAAAATTTGAAATCCTTTCCTCCTTTTCCTGAAATTTTCGCTCTTTGCAGAAATGGAAAAAGGGGAGGGGACGGCTGGGATCGTTCCAATCGTTCTTGAGGCGAGACGTGGAATGATCTCGCTCTGCAAGGACGAAAACGCGTCTGGCACAGACAAAAACACAGGTCTGCCATCCGCCGAAAGCACTGCACACGGTAAGGAGACGTTGGGGAAGGGGGAAGTCGCGTCTGGGAGAGACGAGAGACGCGACAGGGGTTGCTTTTCGTACGCAGCTTCTGCGTTTTCTGGACACCTTTCCGCTGGGTTTCTGGGTTTCCGTTGAGGGATTTCAGCGTGAGGGAGAGGGGAAGCTCGCGTGGGGGAGACGCGATGAGAGGAGGAGAGAGGGTGGGGAGATACGCGAGGGGGAGAGAGCGTGGGGGGTCGCGTTTTCCGTTTTAGGGTCTGTTCATTGCTGCTTTTTCTGCTGGGTTCTCTGTTCTTCCTGGGAATGGGGTCGTGTGGGGGAAAGGGAGAGAAGAGAGGGGAATAGGGATGGGTCGGGTCGGAGCGGGTATGGGCTGGGTTGAAGGGTTTTTTTATTTAAATGTTTTGGGCCGTCTGAATGGGAAGAAGTGGGCTGGGATATTTAAGTTAGTGTTGGGTTGAGGGGTTTTTTATTGGGTTGAGGGGTAATTGGGCCTGGGTAATTTTACTTTGGGAATGGGAGAGAGGAGTAGAGTGGGCTGGGAATTAGGAATACTTAAGATACACACATATACATATACATATATGTATATACATATATTTTATTTTCGCAAGATTTATAAAACTAATTATTTTAAATAATTTGAAAAACTCACGAAGCTCGATAATTGTTTATACCCACGTGGGTCAAAATTGGGTGTCAACAACTGTCCCTCATTTTACTCGGGTTGATGCAAGCAATTCGAGGAAAATGAAATTGACCAAACCAATTTTGACCAACCTCATCCGTTTTAAAGGAAGGATTCGACAAAGGGTACAGGAATTATGGCCGAACCCTTGAAAGAGGTTTCCTACATATCTCAGGCTATATGAGAATTCAGGCCACTTGTAGTTCGATAAGCTTGACTTATCGCATGATTTTGGGAGAATCAAAAGCCATCTCGATACCGAATTATGAAGGTACCGAGATGCTCGAGAACAAAATTCGAGAGCGAATGTTGGAATACAGCCGAGTTTTCAATATTGAATCCGCCTACATATCCTTAAACCTTCGGAATCAGGCTGTGTGTAGTTTGACTCAACCGATGGAAAAGGAAATCTATTATGCTAGATAACCTTTGGTTTTGGATGAGCGACAAAATAACGAGTATGAAAAGGAGGCTTGTAACCCCTTAGCCACGAATGTGGCGCGCTTCACACCCATAATTAAGAGCTTACACGGACATAATTTCCAAAACTCTTGGCGCATTGCCACTCAGATTGGAAACTTGCTTCCGATAAATTGAAACTTCCGGATGCGAGACTGAAACTGACGGAACTAATGAAAAACCCGCATGACTTGAGAGGGGTGGTTCGATCGTGGTGGAAGTCGCTCCTCTGCTCGCGTCCTAAGAGTTTGACACTCCTCTTCGGACTGTGTCCAAGTTCGCTGCTAAGAAAAAGTTCCACGTTGTGCTGCATCCCTTTTGATGTCATCCGCACCTGTGGTTTTTGGAGAATTCATCCTTTTCGGATGCTCTCGACAAAGACTGAGACAAAACTTGTTAGATTAAAAATGCAATTAGGAGGGGAGACAGTGTCTTTTTACCGTGTCGACACTTCATTGCTCTCCTCCATACTTGACGTCGACTCGATCGGTCTGACGTCCGCAAATAAAGCTTATGCCTTGTGTTTTTGCAACATCATCTTCAATGTATTCCATACTTGATGTCGAAATAAATAAATAAATGCTGATGCGATATTGATGTTTCTTTTGTTGTCATCTTCGATGCTCTCCTTTACGTTTACTTTTATAAGAAATAACAGAATGCAGTCGAGGCCAATGGATAAGCATTGCTCTTTCTTTATCCAAGTACGTCCTCTTGCGGGGCATGAGTATCTTCCCGCGATACGTAAATTCCCGCGAGATATGAATCTTCTCGCGATGCATAACTTTCAGCGAAAAATAGAATCTTCTCGCGATGTGCAAATTTTGACGAGGCATGAGTTCTTCTCGTCGTGCATAAATTTTGACGAGGCATGAAATCTTCTCGTCGTGCATAATTAATGACTCGCGATGCATGATTTCCGCGATGCATGATCTTCAACGAGGCATGGATTCTTCTCGTGATGCATAAATTCCAGCGAGGTATGAAGTCTTCTCGCGATGTATAAATTTTGACGAGGCATGAAATCTTCTCGTCGTGCATAAGTAATGACTCGCGATGCATGATTCCGCGATGCATGATTCCGCTATGCATGATTTCCAGCGAGGCATAAATTCTTCTCGCGATGTATAAATTCCAGCGAGGTATGAAGTCTTCTCGCGATGCATAAATTTTGACGAGGCATGAAATCTTCTCGTCGTGCATAATTAATGACTCGCGATGCATGATTCCGCGATGCATGATTTCCGCGATGCATGATTCTGCGATGCATGATTCCGCTATGCATGATTCTTCAATGTATAAATTCCGGCGAGGCATAAATTCTTCTCGCGATGTATAAATTTTGACGAGGCATGAAATCTTCTCGTCATGCATAATTATTGACTCGCGATGCATGATTTCCGCGATGCATGATTCTTCAATGTATAAATTCCGGCGAGGCATAAATTCTTCTCGCGATGTATAAATTTTGACGAGGCATGAAATCTTCTCGTCATGCATAATTATTGACTCGCGATGCATGATTTCCGCGATGCATGATTCTTCAATGTATAAATTCCGCGATGCATGAATATTTATATCGCTCCCGTGAATAGTAACGGTAAGGCGACCTCCAAATAATATATCGACTTGATCGATAATGATAAAATAATAATTGCATAACCGTCTCTTCTGAGGTAATGCATGGTCTTGATCGACAATAATCATCTTGCTTTGATAACGTAATGCAAGTAGCGCCTTCTATAGAAATCACGAAATCTTCGCTGAGATTCCCGTTTGATTCGCCTTTGAATCTGACTGGATACTTTGTAAATTTCCCATTGCTGAGAATGGTTTGAAATAAACAAACACATTCATAAGCATCCTGACGCAAACGATATTCCTGCTTTCCATAAAATCACTGGTTTTGGAGATAGTTCTCTCCTTCTCCGTATTCATCAGTCGGAGGAATTCGGCCGATTTCGAAGCGAAGCTATAAACCTGCATCCACAGAAAAATTGTCAGTTTTAAACATACTGATCTGTGTCGATCCCTTCGGTTGTTTGCTCCTTGTCTTGATGTCTCCGGTTGATTTCCCAATTTCCCGACTCTTGATAGATAAGGAAATATCTTATGCCAAAACAGATGAAATATAAAAGGGAAATTTTTAAGAGAAACAAGAAAAATTTTTCTTAAGAAATAGTGTCTTGAAAAAGTCACTGCCAAGTCATGTCATGTCAGGCTTAACGAGCTCTTTTGAGTCCGACGCTTGTTGAATGAATTTAAAAGGCATTCCGGACTTGCAGGGAAGACCCATGACGAAATTTTGAGGCCATCCTCAAAATTTCTGTCCCAGTTTAGTATCTTGCTCATCTTTCCATTGTAACCGAACAGATCGTGGAATTTTTGAGATCTTCTCAAAAATTCTGTCCCAGTCGCAAATTCGAAATGTCTTTTGTCTGGCTTGCTGAAGAGGAGGCTTCTTCTGGAGAATTTTTGAGTTCCTCTCAAAAATTCTGTCCCTGTTCTACTGTAAAGGGGAATAGAAATCTTACGAGATATATGACCGAGCCCTTGTGGCGCCTACGTATCCCGTTGAGGCAGGAATCAGGTCAAACGTAGTTCCCCTTAAAGGTTAACGAGAATAAAATTTACAAAGAAACCGACCGAGGCCGACAAAGGCCGCCTACGTATCTCATTCTTGAGAATTCAGGTCGAACGTAGTTCAAATACAAGGAAATAATTAAAAGGGGGTAAATGGGGTGACCGAAGCCGACATAGGCCGCCTACGTATCTCGTTCTCGAGAATTCAGGTCAGACGTAGTTCGTTACAAGAGGGATAATAATTCAAATCGAACAAATACAAGCAAACAAAACAATTACAAGTAAATGAAAGAAAATTGTAAAGCGAAACTTCACACGTAGTATCTCTTGACAGCATCTGAGTTGATAGGTTTGGGCCATACAGCGCCATCCATCTCTGACAAGACTAAAGCACCTCCAGATAGTACTTTGCGAACCATGTAAGGACCTTGCCAGTTTGGTGCAAACTTTCCTTTGTATTCGTCTTGATGAGGAAAAATACGCTTAAGGACCAACTGACCAACTTCAAAATTTCTGGCTCTTACTCTTTTGTGAAAAGCCCGAGTCATTCTCTGTCTATACAATTGGCCACGACAAATAGCGACCATCCTCTTCTCATCAATCAAAGCTAACTGATCAATCCGTTTGCTAACCCACTCAGCATTACTTAGCTCAGCTTCTTGGATGATCCTCAGTGACGGTATCTCAACCTCAACAGGTACGACTGCTTCTGTTCCATATACTAGCAAGTATGGAGTAGCCCCAGTCGATGTTCTGACCGTTGTTCGATAACCTAGTAGAGCATATGGCAACATTTCATGCCAACCTCGCTGTTTGTCAATCATCTTCCTCAAAATCTTCTTGATATTCTTGTTGGCGGCCTCTACAGATCCGTTCATTTGAGGGCGATAAGCAGTGGACCTCCGGTGAATAATCTTAAATTTTTCACATATCTCTTTCATCAGATGACTGTTGAGATTTGCACCGTTATCAGTGATGATTGATTCTGGAACTCCAAATCGGCATATCAGATTGTTGCGGACAAAGTCGGCCACCACTTTCTTGGTTACCGATTTGTAAGAGGCTGCTTCCACCCACTTGGTGAAATAATCAATGGCAACCAAAATGAATCTGTGCCCATTTGAAGCGGCTGGCTCTATAGGACCGATGACATCCATTCCCCAAGCTACAAATGGCCAAGGTGAACTCATAGCATTAAGTTCGTGAGGCGGCACCCGTATCAAATCGCCGTGCACTTGACATTTGTGGCATTTTTGCACGAATTTGCAACAGTCGTTCTCCATAGTCATCCAGAAATAACCGGCTCGGAGGACCTTTCTTGCCAAGGTAAGCCCATTCATATGTGTACCACAAACTCCAGCATGTATCTGTTCAATAAGCCTTACGGCTTCAGCAGCATCCACACATCTCAAAAGGCCCAAATCTGGAGTCCTCCTATAAAGGACTTCTCCATTCAAAAAGAAATTGAGAGCCATACGACGTATCGACTTCTTTTGATTAGATGTGGCATCTTCTGGATATGTCCCAGACTCCAAGTACCTCTTTATGTCGAAATACCAAGGCAAACCATCTGGTTCTGATTCGACATGTGAACAATGGACTGGATGTTCCTTCAAGTCTATATCCAACGGGTCGATGTAATCAGTATCCGGATGTTTGATCATTGAAGCGATGGTGGCAAGAGCATCAGCTAATTCATTCTGTATTCGGGGAGTATGTCTGAACTCGATCTTGCGAAACCTTTTACAAAGATTTTGCACATATTGTACGTAAGGTACAATCTTCGGGTTCTTCACAGCCCATTCTCCTTGAACCTGATGAATCAAGAGGTCTGAATCCCCAATAACTAGCAACTCGTAAACATTCATACCAACGGCCATTTTCAAACCGAGGATGCAAGCTTCATACTCAGCCATGTTGTTTGTGCAATTGAATCGTAGCTTAGCCGCCATAGGATAGTGCTGACCAGATTCTGATACTAAGACTGCTCCAACACCTTTACCCTGGTGATTCACCGCTCCATCGAAGAATAATCTCCAACCTGGATAAGCTTCAGAGATATCTTCACCTACAAATGACACTTCTTCATCGTGAAAATATGTCTTGAGAGGTTCATACTCTTCATCAACGGGATTTTCCGCAAGATGATCAGCCAAAGCTTGTGCCTTTATTGCCTTCTGAGTCACGTACACGATGTCGAACTCACTCAACAGCATTTGCCATTTAGCTAGCTTCCCGGTCGGCATCGCTTTCTGGAAAATATACTTCAACGGATCCATCCTGGAGATAAGATATGTAGTATACGACGACAGATAGTGTCTCAGCTTCTGGGCAAGCCACGTCAGAGCACAGCATGTTCTCTCCAGCAAAGTGTAGCGAGACTCGTACGGAGTAAATTTCTTGCTGATGTAGTAGATAGCCCTTTCCTTCTTCCCTGTCTCGTCGTGTTGACCAAGTACACATCCAAAGGCGTTATCTGAAACAGACAAATATAGCAACAAAGGAATCCCTTCTCGCGGAGGAACCAATACTGGTGGGTTAGACAAGTAGCTCTTGATAGCGTCGAAAGAGGTCTGGCACTCCTTAGTCCACTTAGTTGGGGCATCTTTCTTCAGCAATTTGAAGATAGGCTCACATACCACCGTCGATTGTGCAATAAACCGGCTGATATAGTTTAACCTCCCTAAGAAACTCATCACCTCTTTTCTCGTCTTCGGTGGAGGTAACTCCTGAATTGCTTTAATCTTGGAAGGGTCGAGCTCAATACCTCTTCTGCTGACTATAAACCCCAACAACTTCCCAGCTGGGACTCCAAAAGCACATTTGGCGGGGTTTAGCTTCAAGTTGTACCGTCGCAAATGTTCAAAGAATTTCCTCAGGTGCGTCAGATGATCCGAACTCTCGCGGGACTTGATTATGACGTCGTCCACGTACACTTCAATTTCCTTGTGAATCATGTCGTGGAAGATAGTCGTCATGGCTCTCATGTAAGTGGCACCGGCATTTTTGAGCCCAAATGGCATCACCCTGTAGTGATATACCCCCCAAGGTGTGATGAAGGCCGTTTTCTCCGCGTCTTCTTCATCCATCAGAATCTGGTGGTAACCCGCGTAACAATCCACAAATGACTGCATCTCATGCTTGGCACAGTTGTCAATCAGAATATGGATATTTGGCAACGGGAAATTATCCTTTGGACTAGCCTTGTTGAGATCCCTATAATCAACACAAATCCTGATTTTTCCATCTTTCTTGGCGACCGGAACGACATTCGCCAACCAGGTGGGATATTGCGTTACTTCTACCAACCGAGACTCTATCTGCTTGGTGATTTCCTCCTTAATCTTCAAACTCAATTCAGGCTTGAACTTCCGAGTCTTTTGCTTCACCGGCTCGAACCCTGGGTTGATAGGCAGCTTATGAGATACGACATCGGTACTCAACCCTTGCATGTCAACGACTTCCCAAACGAACACATCACTGTATTCGGCAAGCAGATGAACCAGGCTCTTCTTCTGAGGTTCATTCAGGTGGGTGCTGATCTTGACCTCTTTGACACATTCTGAATCTCCCAAATTCACCGTCTCTGTTTCCTCCAGATTTGGTTTATGTTGATTCTCGAACTGTCGAAACTCTTCTACCACACAGTCTGGTTCCCCACTTTCTTCGTCGTAATCGTCAGCCTCGTTGTCATTTGCCTCATTTTGCTCGTTTAGCTCATGACATGACATGACATTGGCGGGTTTGTAACTTACGTTACTGAAATCATAAACAGACAAAATTAGAAAAGTAGAATATAACAAGCAATCGAATAAACAAAGTCAAAATAAGGAGGCTTTCATTTAAATCGAATCAAAATGCAAACTTGGGTCATGGCACAAGGCCATGTCGCCCTTTAAACAATCATAACAAAATTCAAAGTCAAGAAAATGCAAAAATGGTGGGTCTCGGGCCTCTTCCGGACGACCACCGATTTTGGTATGCACAAAATAATTCCTTTCTACCCAAGAGTCCGGGACATCAGGATTGGTGTGGACGTTCAATTTTGCAGCATCTCCCCCGGTTCAGCATCACGAAAGCCAGCTGGCTCAGCCTCCTCCTCTATGACGGCATTGATCTCCTTGAACAGGTCACAGATTCCTTCCCCGTCGTCTTCAGGCTCGGCATGCTCCCGAACTGGAAAGGAGTGATAGAGATGTGGGATCGGCTTAGTCAACTCTTGATCCCTTCTCCTCTTCATCTTCATATCATCATCTGTGGGGATGTACCCCAAACCATACTTTGATCCATGAGCAAGGACGGGAACTGGCTTGATGATCCCTTGGGCATTCCTTCCTAGTCCGGAACCTGGTTCGAATCCGCTCTGCAGCATTACCGTGGCAATCATTTTGTACACGGCCGGCATGGGAGTCTGTGGTGCCAAGCCCTCATCGGTGGCATTTACCAACTCCACTGTGTAGAAATCCGAAGTTTGCGGCGTCTCGTCCAAGATCGGCACCTGCTTACCTGAATGGCTCCTTTCCCCGTGAATAACTAGTTCTTCATTTCTCCATACTAGTTTCATCACTTGGTGAAGAGTGGAGGGGATGGCTCCAGCCATATGAATGAATGGCCTTCCCAAAAGGAGGTTATAGCTGGTGTCGATATCCAACACCTGGAATTTTGCCTCGAACTCCGCAGGGCCCATTTGGATGACCAAGTTCACCGCTCCTAACGTCTCTCTCTGCACACCATCAAATGCTCTCACATTGACCTGGTTTTCCTCCAACTTTCCGAGGTCAAACCTCAGCTGCTTCAGCGTGGACAAGGGGCATATGTTTAGGCCGGATCCGTCGTCTACCAAAACACGGTTGACGATCTTTCTGCGGCATACCACGGTGATGTGTAGAGCTTTGTTGTGGGCTCTCCCTTCGGACGGCAACTCATCATCGCAGAAGCTGATGCGGTGTCCCTGAATGACTCGGTGAATCATAGCAGCTACATTGTCGCTGCTTGTGCCTGAGGGCACGTATGTATCATCAAGAGCTTTCATTAAGGCCTGCCTGTGGGACTGAGAGCTCATCAGCAGGGCCCACACAGATATCTGAGCCGGAGTCTTCTCTAAATGCTTGACGATGGAATAGTCCTTCGGTTGCATCCTTCTCCAGAACTCTTCTGCTTCCCCCTCGCTTATCGGCCTCTTAGCATGGTCCTTCTTCTGTCCTCCGAAAGCAAGCTCATCAGGAGTGTAGCACCTTCCGGACCTGGTCATGCCTTGAGCCACGGCCGTTTCTATCACAAACTTGGGTTTGGGGAGAGTCTTTGAGGGCACCAAGGCAACAGCCTTTGCAGGTGTCAGAATGACGAACTCTCCCTTTTCCCTGACGCTTAAAGAAGCGACAACCCTTTCCAAGTCTTCCTGAACAACAGGAGTAATTCTCTTGGTATCACGCTCATCTTCATCAATTTCTATCATGTTGGTGTTTCCACCCCCATGATTAGGCAACGGATTCGTGTTGACGTTTGGCGCCGCAGGCTGAAGGGAGACCACTTCTTGGTCAATCAAGTCCTGGATCCTGTGCTTGAGATTAATACAGTCTTCTGTATCATGTCCAACACTGTTGGAATGATAATCACATCTCTGCTCAGGTCTGTAGAATCTGGAATTGACATCCACGGGCTTGGGCCCCACAGGGTGGATGTATCCGGCCGCGGATAATCTTTCGAACAATTTAGTTCTGCTTTCGGCCAACACGGTGAAGCTTCTGGAGGGCTTCTTCTCAGACCTGGGGCGAGGGGGATCATACCCGCTTTGCTGAGGTGGAGGGACTTGTTGGTAATTGCGGGCATTTGGTCGTGGAGCTAAGGCTCTGGGATGGGGATTTATTTGGTAGTTTGGCATTGGGGCTTGGTAATTTGGATGGGGGTTTTGATATGCTGGAGTTTGTATTTGATATGCGGGGGACGGTGCTCGGTAGCTTGGCTGTACATTAGCGCAGCTGGGAGCGACATTCTGGTAATGGGGAGGGGCTTGATAGGCTTGTGGGTAGTTTGGAAAATTTTGGGGAATTTGGGGTGGATTCTGATACGACACACTATGGGCCTCTGGATAAGTGGGGCCGGCATTGTAGTGGCCGGAATGATTTGAGTTTGGATGGTAAGCTTGATGGGGCTTTGATGGAGGGTTGTAGCGGCCTTGGGGACGTGGTAAGTTTCTGGGGGCCTTTCTTCCCCCGTGTGAGATAGCGTTAACCTCCTCTCTTTTCTTCCTTACCAGTCCAGAGGATCCAGGCGATGCAGACACTCGGGCTATCTTCCCCGACTTCAGGCCATCTTCAATAGTCTCGCCCACTTTGACTATTTCGGCGAACTTGGCGCCGACTAACAAGATGATCCTGTCATAATACTCGGGCTCCTGCACCCGCACGAACACCTCTACAATCTCCTTTTCCGTCATTGGAGGCCTCACCCTTGCCGCCTCTTTCCTCCACCTGTACGCGAATTCTCGATAGCTTTCTGTGGGCTTCTGCTTCATCTTCTCCAAGGAGTACCGATCAGGAACTATCTCGACGTTGTATGCGAATCTGTCGATGAAATCCTTGGCCAGTGCACTCCAACTGGGCCACTGTCGAGTCTCATGTGACGTGAACCACTCCAGGGCTTCACGGCACAGACTCCGGCTGAACAACCTCATCAGCAACGCTTCATCTTTGCCAACTCCTACGAGTTGGTCACAGTATGCTCTTAAGTGTGCCATGGGGTTGCCCACCCCGCCGAAGGTATCAAACTTCAGGATCTTGAACCCTTCAGGCAGGTTCAAGTCTGGGTGGATGCATAGTTCTGCGTAGCTTAACCCGGCGACGTCTGGAGTACATTGCAATTCCCTCATTGCCCTCCTGATCTCCTCCTTCATGTCTACCTTCGCTTCTTCCCTCGACCTCCACTCTCTTTCTTGCTCCTCATAATGGTCCAACTCGGAGCCGTGCACCTCATGCTCGGCCGGGACAGGGACTTGGAAAGTGGTTCTTTTGGGGAGGGGTGGAGCTATGGAAGGGCTTGGGACGTTCTGTGCGGTTTGATAATTTTGCGGATAATTTTGGGGACTGGTATTTTGGGTCAAGTGGGGATGCGGTGTTTGGGAATTGAAGGCGGTGGGATTTTGGGTTTTATTTTGGGGTAATGGGGCTGTTGGATTGCTTTGGGGGTGTGGGGGTATTTGTGAAGGATTGTTTGGGAGTGGTGAGGGAGTCTGATAGGAGACTGACGCGTATTGGGGGTTTTGGGTGGCTATATCTATTCTGGAGGGGTTATGCACGGGTGTCGATGGACGGTGCTGAGTAGGATCCGAGTTGGATGAGGGGAAGTATGTAGGAGGTCTCGCGTCGAGAAAGTTGGGGCCAAACCCGGGTGGAGGCGTATCTTGCCTTTGCTGCAATTCTACTCTCAGATCTGCTATCTGCTGTATTAGCTGCGCGATAAGCTCATTCTGCTCTGCCGCGGTGGGCTGAGCCACCACGACGTCTGTGAGGCTGATTTGTTCATTGTTGTCGCCCATGTCTGTATTTGCGTTTGGAACGGGGAAGGAATCTGCGGGACCTTTCGATCTGGTGAAGTAGTGGTGATCTGCCAGCTTTATCGACACAGATCAGTAAGAGGTACCTGAGAGGTAAAAACAACTCAAAGGCAAATTTGTCAGCGCATATTTGAATACAAAATACATAATATCGCACAGCAAACAGATTAAACACACAAGTCGCTTTGTTTGAGGATATCTTAACCCACGAATAAGGACGGAAATATATTTCGAACAAACAGGAATTTGTTTGTTTTGGCGCTATCTCGGGAAATCTGAATCACGTTGAGCTATGGTCTTCTTGCAGCTGTTTTTCGACGTCCGTTGATCTTATCTTCGTACCTCCGAAACACGGAGGAGAATGAAAATTTTTGGTGATAGGGGCCGGGCCGGGAAGGCTGCCTACGTATCTCACGGGGAGAATTCAGGCCCAACGTAGTTCGGATACAAGGGTGAAATCTTTTCATTCACTTTTTCATTGTGATATCAAGGGAATTGAAAAACATCATTGAAATTCCTAGAAGACAACACTTCGGCGATTTTTGTCTTGTGGCTGCGTCATTCCTTTCCTTTTAGACAGTCGGAAATGGAGGCTTGTAGACGATTTCTTCTTCATCGGCCTCCTCAATCACTTCACGGCCGGGGCCACTGTTATCTGCTCCCTGATCACGGGCGAGGTATTTTCCGCCCTTTAAGTTGCTATGGGTCGCCAATTCTTCATCGAGTGCCGCACTTCTGGCCAATAATACGACGGTCTCAATATCTATCTTCGCTTCTCTCGCCTTTCCTTCGTGTATCTCCATACGAAGCAAGTTCAACCTTTTCCTTAGGCTTTCGGTTTCCATCTCAACCTCCTTCTTTCTCTTTATCTGCGACGCCAGATCTTCATCCAAGGTCGCGACCGCAGCTTTATAGATCGCCGTGGTCATTTCTACCTTGAGTCCTTCCTCTTTAACCTTCTGAATCTCTCGAGTGACCCGCTCGATCTTTCTTCGCAATTCCTCCTTAGTGAGCTCCCTCTGGACGTTCTTGCCTTGGTCCATAGCGGTGATTCAACTTTCCTGAGAGGATAGAGCGGTATTTAGGATTTATGGTATGGGAGATGGATTTTTCGTGAGAAACTTGAGACTCGGGAATTTTGGTCGGACATTTGTAATGTTGGCTTCTGTATACTCTTTAGGATTTTGGCTAGGAGTGGGTTTACGATATCCTCAATCAAAGCAACATAACACATAAACATTTCAACAAATATATCGTGTCCTAAACATGCATGTGACCCGTTTGTGCCAAGGGTAGGCCTAGCGATCTGAAGGATGTATTGCGCCATTTAAATAAGTAATTGTACCCCCGAAACAAATTTCACTAGATATCACAGCATTCATTACATGAATAAAATCAAACGGGATACATCTTAGGAAGGGGATGTAGTGCTAGTACACATATAAAATCAATCCCATGCAGGGGAGTTAAGGGTCGACGATCCAGCTCCTCTTCTGGCTTTCTCTACTTCTTCTCGGATAATGCACTTGCTGGTGAACACGTATGGCTCAGCGAACGCAGCTTTGGAAGATGTCGGTAAAGCTCGTAGGGTGTTCATTTGCTCGTCCAGAATAGTGTCCAAACGCACCAGACAAGCCCTTGTGTCAGCTAATTCTTGTGACGTTACAGCCAAAACCCTCTGATTTTCTAATTCCCGAAGCTGGTACTCTTGCTCCTTTTGTTGAAATTCTTGCTCTTTCTTATGAAATTCCTGCTCCCTTCGGTCCCACTCTTGCTGAAAATGGTACGCGTGAATCTGGAGCCTTGTCTCCACGTCTTCGATTTTCCGACCCGCGCGTGGTGTTGGATCCGCTACACCATGCAAATCATTATGCAACCATGTCTTGTATTCGTCAATATACCCAGCTCCATACCTGTCTTCGGTAACCTCCCACTTCATGTTGACACGTCCGGCCCATTCCTGGAGGATAATTTTAGCGAAAGGTATCTTGTCCTTCTCGTTGTAATCGACTATGAAAGAGTTAGCATCCCCTTGGGCGGGTATGATTTGGACTTTCCCAAATTGCCGCATCACTCTCGTCGGGTTGTAAGGATGCAATCCTCTGATGCCGGGAAGGACTAAGAATGGCAGTTTGGCCCCTTGGGCCGCTATCATCTGAGACCTGAAGCTCGGTAATACCCATTGTATGTCTCTTTCTTTCAAATCGTAAAACACCCTTGCCCATGCATCCCTGGTGGTGTGAATTGGAAACTTACGAATACTCAAGTAGAACTCGTAATTATCGAGAGGACTTGTTTGACTCGGTTCGGCCAACTCCTGTGGCTGGGGGTTGTCTCTTTTACATAAATGTTCTGTCAACCACCATTGGAGTAAGATGTTGCAACCTTGGAAAAACGGGAACCCGTTCTTGCACAGACTCAAGGATCGGTAAATGTCGGACAAGATGACTGGGGCCAAGCAGCAATATTTCTTTTCTTCAGATCTTTTACCGACTCCTCTGAACATGGCATTCGCTACCATCACTACCCGTGTGTCGATCTCTTTTCCTTCATCTTTAGGGAACACCATAGTTCCCAAGAGACACGCAGAGAAAGCGATAGCTTGAGTTTGCCTCCAAGTACTGTAGTCATGGAATTCTTTCGGGAATAGCCTAAAATAATTGTCGTGCCCCCATCTCTCGAAAAATCTCATTAGCGGAATATCGTGGGTTTCTAACCAATCTGCATTCACTAGGAACAACATGTCTCTCAATTCGTCCTTAGTCGGCCTATCTGGTAGGAGAATGTGATGATCAGGACGCTTTTTCCTTTTGCCGCACGTCCCAATTGAGTCAAGACAGTCTTTGATTTCTTCTAGTGTGGGTGTTATTTCGACATCTCCAAATCGAAAGACCATCTTTTTATCGTCCCAAAATCGGGTGATGACCTCGATAAACGTGGGCCATACCTTGAAGTCCATTATCGAAGGTAGGTGACCCAAGTAAATCGAGATTTCTCTCTTCTGACACTCCTTAAGATTGCCCCACCATACTCGAAGAATGTCGGGTGCCTGGGTGACCATTTTGAAGTGAAGAAATTGATTTGACATCTACAAAAACATACAACTAGTTAATTTTCAATCCCCCCGATACAACAACTAGTTAAACACACAATACATCCTTCAAATTTAAACAACAAACATGAGCGTCCTATCGAGCCGTAGGCTCTTTGGACTCAAGGTGGACTTTTCTAATGGGCCCGACACTCCTTGGGTGTCGGGTCATCTTAGGCCAATGCGCTATTTTCGGGATTTAGTTTCGCTCTATCCTAGTTTGACTAAGAATGGGTTATATTTAAGTGGAATGGGTAACCCAAGCGGACTACTTGGGCTGGGACAATTAACGATCGTTGACTATCAAGTAATCAACTACACTCGTCAGGGTGCCCCGAGAAAATTTTGGTAAACGAACGACTGCGAACCCGCATAATCGTCCTTTAGTGGAAATATAACAAGTGTCGTTTGACGGAAGTATGTATGTTATGCATGCAACAGTTAAAATCTAAATAATTTAAACATTTAAACAATAAATCTCAAATAATCAAACAACGTTAATCTTAAGGTTAGAATCCTCCAAGTTCCCCAGCGGAGTCGCCATTTCTGTTTTATCGAAAAATTATTTTCGAAAAAGAGTTTGTTTTATTTTAAGATATTTTCGACTTTTAGGAGTCGCCACTTAATTTTTAAGGAAAATTAAGAAAACTAGTTTCTAAACAATTTAAACAGAAAAAATTGTTTTGAAACATTTTAGGGGGGTTCGGGATTCCTATTAGTGTCTTAGGAAGGTGTTTAAGGCACCTAAGACACTCCGTTAAACACGGTTTTCCAACGATTAACTTATTTGACTATTTTATTTTAACTCTTGCAAATTTGAACTTATTGATTTTTATTTAGGCAAGTTTGACATGTTTTGAAATATGTTGCTTATCTTGTAAATTTCAAATAAGGTTAAAACTCTTTAAATTCAAAGGAACTTGTGAGATATTGTTTTAAAATTTCGTTAAAATTAAACCTTTTAAATTTTCTCTAAGCAAACTTGTGAATTTGAAACGTCCATTGTTTTAAGACTTAGTTTTAGCTTGATAAAATGGAAAGGCGTTTCGAAGGGGGTTTGGAGTTTTCTAATCCTAAGCTAACGACATATAAACAAACGCACAAACGAGAAAAATAAGAGAGAGAGAGAGAGAGATTTGGGTCCAAACTCGGGTTCTGTTCGCCTTGACCGGGTTTTGGACCCACCTGTTCTTTGGGTTTTCACCCATTTTTCCACCTGTCCTAGTCTAGACATACGAAATAAAATACAAGAAAAGAAAAATAAAACAGCAAGGGCTTAGGCCCATTACAAAAATATATAAAATACATAAAATAAGGAAGTCTTCTAATCCACTTGGACTTCTTCAATCTTCAGTCCTTGAAGCTTCGGATTCATACTCCGGATTTGGGGTGGGAGGCTTGATGAAAATAGATCGAGTCTTAATGACTCTCCCATGATGCAAGGGATAAAGGCATCCAGGAGGACCCACACGGATTTTTCATGCGAACAACAAAACAATATATAAGTACTAAATTATGAGAAACTATGAGCTAAACAACAAATTGTGTAAACGTCATGAATCCACGTTGGTTTAGCAGAAAGCTTTCCAGAAGGAAATATATATGCATATACACAAACAAACTGGCGGCAACAAGCAATAGTAAATAGATGGATTAAGGATCATAGATTCTCAAAATGAAAGAGTGGGCTAGAACAAAATAAAATAAAAAGAAATAACAAAAAAACAAAAGATTAAGACACCAAACAAACTCAAATATTGTTATCTTAATTCATTCAGACCAAATGGTTACACCTTTCCTAATCATACGTGGATAACACACATTTTTATCAGTTAAAGGATGAAACAAAATTTCAAAGGAAGGAAAATCTGCCAATAGATCAGCTTAATAACCGAATGTTTCAAATAAACAACGAGTACAAGTTTTGTTCGACCATATTCAACAAAAATCAATTAGAAAGGATTCGGGCGATAATATGTCATAACTAACAATATATTTAACTTACTATAACACACTTGGAGTAATCAAAATAGGGAAGCCCTTTGAAGAATAGATTGCGACCTGCTTAAGCTTCACATATATTCGAAAACAAGAAGGAAAATCGATCAAAGCCATTTCATTAAGACACCCTAGACCAAAAGTCCCAATGAGGGCATAAAATTTCAGTCCAAACGACGAGGAGGAATACCATACCATCCCGCAATGGAGGCCTCAGCCTTTCCTCTGCTCTATGAAGATAGAGAGGCTGCTCCGAATGGATCCTCGGCGCATGTAAAGCGTATCAAGAAGCTCAACGTGACATAACACTCTTAACGATTAAACAACTTTTACCAGCCCCTTCAACGTAACAGTGGACTCCCACATAGAAAGAAAAGCTAAATGAACAACAGAATCCAAATCGATATCAACTATTGCGAACTAACGACAGATGACTAGCCTCGCCAACAAAATCCCAAAACAAGGAATCATTAACATGTCATGGAGCAAAAGGAAATCAGAATAAAAACATAAGAGCGGCCGAACCAACACCCATGAACACGAGAAACGATGGATAATAATATAACGACAAAAATAGCGATTTCACGATTGGAACACCATGCCAAACTGGAAAGGATGGAGACAGCTTTGGAAGGGCGTTTACCTGGTGATGAGCAGCGACGGGACGGTGCGAGCGAGACGACAGCAACTTCCACCACGACGCGAAAAGGACCCCTTCAAGCGGAACGAGGCGAGGGGAAACAGGGACAACCGGACGGTTCCAAATTTCTCCTTGCTTCTCGCCTTCTGAAACGAACAAGAAAGGGACGGAAAAAATGTTTTTCAAAAATCCGTCTACACCCTTTGTGATGAAACTCTTCCAATTTATTTTGGTTATCTCAGAAACAATGGAACAAACCCAGAATTTCAAACAAAATTCCCAACCCAAAATTTCCAACAAGAGACGGAAGAAGCAGAGTCTTTTTTCGAGAATTTTCTCAACCAGAAATTGCTAATCAGATGTATAACTCGAAAGAACTATTCAAAATCTCTAATCTCGGAATTGCCAACCAAATTTTTTTTTGCTCAAACGTCCAACCCCTTTTCTGGAGAGGAAAAGGGGTTTAAATAGAAGAAAGAAGTTGGGGTTTCGATTTTTTGGGCGGGATTTACGAATTTCTTCCATTGATTTCAAAATTTGAAATCCTTTCCTCCTTTTCCTGAAATTTTCGCTCTTTGCAGAAATGGAAAAAGGGGAGGGGACGGCTGGGATCGTTCCAATCGTCCTTGAGGCGAGACGTGGAATGATCTCGCTCTGCAAGGACGAAAACGCGTCTGGCACAGACGAAAACACAGGTCTGCCATCCGCCGAAAGCACTGCACACGGTAAGGAGACGTTGGGGAAGGGGAAAGTCGCGTCTGGGAGAGACGAGAGACGCGACAGGGGTTGCTTTTCGTACGCAGCTTCTGCGTTTTCTGGACACCTTTCCGCTGGGTTTCTGGGTTTCCGTTGAGGGATTTCAGCGTGAGGGAGAGGGGAAGCTCGCGTGGGGGAGACGCGATGAGAGGAGGAGAGAGGGTGGGGAGAGACGCGAGGGGGAGAGAGCGTGGGGGGTCGCGTTTTCCGTTTTAGGGTCTGTTCATTGCTGCGTTTTTTCTGCTGGGTTCTCTGTTCTTCCTGGGAATGGGGTCGTGTGGGGGCAAGGGAGAGAAGAGAGGGGAATAGGGATGGGTCGGGTCGGAGCGGGTATGGGCTGGGTTGAAGGGTTTTTTTTTTATTTAAATGTTTTGGGCCGTCTGAATGGGAAGAAGTGGGCTGGGATATTTAAGTTAGTGTTGGGTTGAGGGGTTTTTTATTGGGTTGAGGGGTAATTGGGCCTGGGTAATTTTATTTTGGGAATGGGAGAGAGGAGTGGAGTGGGCTGGGAATTAGGAATACTTAAGATACACACATATACATATACATATATGTATATACATACATATATTTTATTTTCGCAAGATTTATAAAACTAATTATTTTAAATAATTTGAAAAACTCACGAAGCTCGATAATTGTTTATACCCACGTGGGTCAAAATTGGGTGTCAACACTACATAAGTTGTTGTACATATATTGGAAATATTGTAATTTATTTTATTGGCATTGCGAAAAAAAAAGGAAAAAATGGGGGGTGGGGGTGGGGTGGGTGGGGTAATACAAATAGAGTGTCTATTGGCAAAATGCTAGACAAAATAAATTATACTCCGTTTATTAGTTATACTAAAAATATATGTCTACTTAAAAAAATCAAGACAAAATATATCATTTTATACCTGATTTTATCTTTAATATGAAGTATTATTCATTTCTCAACATTTAATAAATAATTAAGAGCAACATAGTAAAATTACTACTATTTTACTTTACCTTTCAAGATATGTGTTAAATCAACATGAATAACAAAAAAAAGAAGATGGATTGAAAAGTCGTAGATATGGAGAAAAACATGTTGAGAACCTCAACCTCATATGGATTATGCAATGCGCGATCTGAATTTAATCAGAATTTAATATAAATTTTCAAATACCAGGTGAGAACCCCCCCCCCCCCCCCAAAAAAAAATAAAAAAAAAAAAATTAATTTCTCTTGTAAAATTGTACAACATGGGAGTGTGAAATGAAGACTCTTAAATCTTAATGGTACAAAAAGTATTTATTTTGAATGAATAATTAACCTTTGCAGCATGTATTAGTCAAATTCAACTTTTCTAAGTAAGGTTTTAGCAGTCAAACACTTGACTTCTTAATCAAAGATATATAGACTTAGGTTAGTAATATACCAATTAATTATTGAATTCATAAATTCTTGGTAGTAGTTATAATCATAACTGAAATTGGTACAAGACTTGTTCAAAGGGAATTAAAACTAAACGTTGAAAAAAAATATACAAAGAAAGCTTCCAATATTGCCTTGATATTCCTTAGAATTCTTTGAACAACTGTAAAAAAAAAAAAGGACAATTAATATGAGACAAGAAAAATAATGTCTTTGATATATAAAAATAATCAATTCAATTGAATATGTCTATATCATATTTCACTCCTCTCCTTATGTAAACACTCACATCTTAACGTTAAAATTAAAATAAGAAAATAAAACAAGAAGAAAAAATATAACTATTTTGAAAGGAGAAAATGTTAGTCGATACACACTTTGTACCTCGTTAAAAAAGAGTGAAACACTAATGAGGAAATTAAAAAAGAAAGAGTACAAACGTACATCAAATGTTGAATTTAATATTATTTGATACAATCACAATCCAAAATTGGCCCAACTCTACATCATAAGAATTAACACAAAATACTATTCATGATTAATATAATTTTAATGTCTATATAAATAAACAAAGTGAATAATGCGTCCTACAATTAATTTGAACATAATACATAAACGACTCAACTTTTCAAACATGAACAAGTTGATGCTTAAACTAATAAAATCGAACCAGTATTTACATACATCATCCTACATAGCATTCTACATATAACTAATACGCTAAGTAAAACACGTAAGTTTAGTTATTTAACTTTATTCAAGCTAAATTTAAATATCTACTGAGATCAAATTAAAATTACGCGATTAATTCATGAATGATGCGTGTCTTTTGGAGATTCAAGAGGAAATAGAGAAAGAAGTTGAGGTGTTTGAGAAGCTCTAGGAGTATTAGGATGCAAGTAAAATCTTTTCTCAGCAATAGCTCTTTTTTCTTCTTCTTCTTCATCATCATCATCATCCATGGTTGATCTTGGACTTATTCCACGTGTCAACTCATCAAGAGGTGAAATTGGAGATGCAAGAAAACTACTACTACTAGTAGTAATTTTTTGTGTAGTAGACAAATTCATGGTCTTACTTGTAAAAATATATTCAAGTTTACTTGCATTATGCCTCCGTTTATGTAAATTGAACGTCGATGAACGCGCTCGATCGATGACGGTGGGGAGCTTGTTGGATTCAAAACTAGTGAGTTTTTGAACCACAGAACGGAAGTTGGAAGGATCAGCTTGGACAAAAGTCGTATTATTATTGTTATTGTTGTTGTTATTGTTATTAGATGAGATGTTCATCACAATATTGTTGTGTTTGTTGTTGTTTTTAGAGGTTGAAGTCATGGTTTTTTGAAGAAATATGTATGTATGGAGGAGGATGAGAAAAAAGGCATAGAAGTTTGATGGGGAAAATGAAAGAAGAAATTGAGTTGCTTGCTGTGTTGGTGTTTATATAGTTGAATGCCCCCCACCCCCCTAGGGTTGTATGGAGCTGCTTCATCCGTCTTAATTTATATGACATAGTTTAAATTTATAAAATTTACTTGTCTAACTTTTTTTCTTAATGTTGATTCATTTTAACAAATTAAGAAAGAATAATATTTTTTTACTTATTATACTTAGTTACTCACAATTAATGAATTTTTAAAAAAGGTAATTTTTTTTTGAAAATTTTAAATTTTTTATTCATTCACTTCATAATTAATAAAGTTATAATTATGTCAATTATTATTTTCTTAATAGATGTATCAATTGAAAAACGAATAAATCATCTATTTATTAATTCAATTCACTTTAATTTTCTTAAATTCATTTTGATACATATATAAATTTGACTTGATGAGTAAATGTTCTCAATATGATTTAATATGTTGTGGCAAGTCGGTTGCCTTATCTTCTAGGCAAGTTCATAAGGTAATACATATTCTCTACACAGTCATCATCAATATTAAGAAGTTAAAGACTTTTGATGTAATCCATGATTTATTATTTTCCACTCCACACGTTATAATGTCTTTGTAGCATGGACTAAAGAATATTGTCGTAGAAGTCTACGTAATAAAATATTATAATAATTAATAACTTAAATACTTAAACATATGTAAAAGAAATGAATTAAAAAATTAAGTTTACTCACAAAATTTTAATTATGCCATTTATATTGTGACAATCTGAGAATATTTAAGCAAGGGGTATACGGTGTGGAGTTGAAAAGTTTGAAATTTGAAGTGTAAGTAGGAGTGGGGAAAAAACAAAGAAATTAAATACGAATGAGCTGGCTATGAAATGATTTAATGATGAGCTTTTAGCTATACGATGGTAAAAATAAACTGTAGTTGAATTATTGATAGTCTTAAGATATATTTATATATATTTTAAATATATAACATGAGTATATGATATGATAAATGATGTCAAACTCTTTAAAGAGATTGAGACTCTTAAAATCAAGAGAAGTGTTTGCACACCCATAAACTTGACGAGAGGTTCATCTTGCATACAAATTTTTGGGTTCCAAGTCTTGCATCCACCAAGAATATTTCTTGCCTGAAGCGTAAAACTTCAAATTGTAGAGCGTTTTTAATATATAAAAAAAATTGAAATTCGATCTTGAAAATAGGAAAGGGAGAAGAAAAAACATCATAACTGTGAAAGTCACTTTAAAAGGCTATAGTGAGCCTTTTTTTGTGACTCGAACTTAAGAGTGTATGCAAGATCAAAAGTATATTTAAGTTAAATTAATCAAGTAAAAATATATTTTTAAAACTGTCAATAACTTAAAAGTAAAACTAATAATTCATATAAATTTAAAAGGATAAGATTTGAGAAAATATTTTAGCAAGGGGTATACGGTGCGGAGTCGAAAAGTTTGAAATTTGAAGTGCAAGTATGAGTGGGGAAAAAAACAAAGAAATTAAATGGGAATGAGCTGGCTATGAAATGATTTAATTATGAGCTTTTAGCTATATGAAGGTAAAAAAAATCGACTCTGAACTATTGATAGTTTTAAAATACGCTTATATATATTTTTAATATATAACGTTAATATATGACATGATAAATGATCTCAAATTCTTGTAAGAACATGAGATTTTTAAAATCAAGAAAATCGTTAAAATACTATAAATTTGACGAGAATCTAAAAATATATTTCACTAATATTATATGATCGAGAGTATACTTAAGTTCAATTAGTCAAGTAACTTTTAAGACTGTCAACAATTTAAAAATAAATTAATAATTCGTATTAAATTTAAATCAATAATTAGCAGGAAAAAGGTTGATTTTTTTTTGGGGTAAAATCAAATTATATATAACAGTATAATACTTTTTTTTAACGTATATTCAAGGTAGAAAATATGAAGTTGGATATTTCGTGGCCACAAAGATTGATATACAATTAATGATACTAAT
This sequence comes from Solanum peruvianum, assembly GCA_027705065.1. NCBI lineage: Eukaryota > Viridiplantae > Streptophyta > Magnoliopsida > Solanales > Solanaceae > Solanum > Solanum peruvianum. The sequence goes on along the minus strand of JAKWJD010001766.1, from coordinate 60,830,354 downwards.
GACTTTGAAGTGTAATCATTTGACACCTAAATTATTTATTGCTATAAAACAATAAATAAATCGAGACGCGGAATCTTTCTCTATAATCTGAATTTCGTTTTCTGCTTTACATTGCGTGAGGTAAAGGAAGTTTGGTCCTTTGAAAAACAAGTGGACATAGTAAGTCTATCGATATAAATCGTAGTGTAATAATGAGATTGTTTTATTTTTAATTAGAGATTTTAAATTTGAGTTTTTGATATGAAATTTTATTTTGTTAAGAGCGTCATTTTTAAATGGGCGCTAAAATGTGTAATTTAAATTTAATTGAGGTTCAATGTATAAATTCCAAACACCATTTGAAAAAAAAGAAGTTTTGACTTCAACTTTCCTTAGAATACTACTCCTACCCCTAGACTATTAAAATGTCACAACATCGTTTTAAAAATATGATTTTTATATTATACTAATGCAGTTTTACTAGGTTATTTAATAGGAAAATTATCTAATTACATAAATAGTTTTAATATTTACTTTTTTCTTGTTATTTTATGTGATATTATGTGATTTGACACGAAATTTAAGAAGAAAAAGAAGATTTTTTAAAATTTATGTATAAAACAAATCCTTAGATATTTGTACGATTAATAATTATTTCATTAAGGGTAAACGGTAATTTTTTAAGTTAAATAATTTCTAATTATAGTAAAGTGATATTTCTTTTGGGACGACCTAAAAGGAAAGAGCGTCACATAACAGAGGGAGTAATTAATTTTCCTATACTTTGAAATAATTACATAATTGTAAAATTAGTTGATAATTTCTTACTAGATTTTAAGTTAGATATACATATTTCTACTACCAGAACACTTTTAAATACAAATACTTGAGGAGAAAGGTGAGTAATAGACTCTAATACATGTAAATCGCACTAGATACATGTATCTGAAATATCAAATACATTATGAAATACAAATACATAAGGAGAGAGGCGAGCGACATAGGACAGAAGCGAGCAAGATATGAGAGAAGTGATTGAGAGACTCAAATACATGTAAATCACACTCGATACATATATCTGGAATATCAAATACATTTTGAAATACAAGGGAGAGAAACGAGCGACATAGGACAGAGGTGAGCAAGATAGGAGAGAGGTGAGCAAGAAAGACAGATACACATAAATACACACTTAGATATAATATATTTAAAAAAAATTAATACCAAATTTTGACCTTATAACTAATATACATGTATTCAAATGCATGAAAGATATGTATTTATGATAATTTTAAGAACTCACTGAAAGATACATAATTAAGCCCTACGCTAATGAAATTTATATTTTTTATTTAACGTACAACAAATATTCATAATTTTATTTACTGTAAATTTAGTTTTTTTTATATATATATATATATTATATATTATATATTTACTTGAAATTGCAACCAGAAAAATTCTTTTAAACTTCAAATTCTAAACCTTCTATCCATTTTCACATTGTCATTTATTTGTTATCATAAGAAGTCATTCATAAAATTACATAATAATGTGAATATTAATTATATCAGGAATTTCTACCCCTTCCCCTCCCCCCCCATATTGTGCCTAATGTTGGGGATATGCATGGACAAGTTTCTTTGCTTTACTCTTGGTTGCTGTTTTCTTTTTTCTTTGCGGAATTGCTTTATTTTTTGAAAAAATTATGCGAATAAATAAATATATAATAGTCAATTAGTAACATAGTTATAATTTAAATTAATTATCATTTGCAGTCTTTTCGGTTATAGTTATGACCTCTCTCCTCTCTTATATATATACAAATACAAATTATACATATACATATATAATTATATAATAGGTATATAAATAAAATTTGTCTCTCTCCACTCTCTGCTTCTCTTTCGCTCGCTTCTCTCCTCCTTTTCTCAATCTCGCTTGCCAGATATACAAGTACATATGTAATCCATTTAATTATATACAATTATTTGGCAGATATTACATATACAATATGATAGAAATACAGATATAATTCACCTCTCTCCACTCTCTGTCCAATCTTATTTGCATCTCTCCTCCTCCTTCCAATCTCACTTGCCTCTCTCCTCCTCTAACATGTAACTAAAAATTGTAATTAGCAAACTATAGTGATAAAACCTAATTAAATTATTTTTAGTGGCTATTTAAGAAATTTCCTCTATCTTTTTTTTGTTTTCTTTCTGATTGGACTTTCTTTTCTCACGGGACTAGCTTCCTCTTTTCTTTCTTTCATTCTTATTTTCTTAACAAAAAGAAATATCTAATTAAAAAATGTATATATCAAGACATCTATGAGATGATCCCATCTTTCCTCAATGGTATGTCCACATATATATGCAATTATTAATTTAACTTATGATCAAATGATTTGTTATAATTATAGGAATTAGAATATAGTTAATTTGATTATTTTTTGTTTTTGTTTTTCATCCTGTCTTTTTTGTTGTTTTAGTGCCTGTATATTCAGATTAACATGAAAAAATTTCACTTCAAAGATAAAATTTCAAAGACTTTAACTCCAAAGCTCTAAATTAAGAATAAACATATACATATTATTTTCATCTCAACATATGAATTTGATATGCACTATATTGGAAAATAATGATTTTTGCATTGATTTAAATTTGATGGAATAAAATAGGCCTTGAAGAACAAGGAAGGAGAAGAAAAATAATACGGCTTCTAACTCTATTAGGGGATAAAGATTCGGTCAAATATAATTAGGTCAAATAATGTCCAATGACCTTATAGATTCATGCCATGTATATTATATGATAATTTATGGTTGAGATTAATTTAAATTATATATTCATCTGAATAATAAATTTGAATTATATACTCATCTTAATAATACAAACAACAAAGCTGTCAATTATTTTTTATTTTTTTTAAAACTATCAAATAAAATAATTAAGTGTACTCAAGCTAATATTTTCAAGAAAAAAAATTGAGATTGACAGGTATGTGGATCGAGAGTTGATAAAACTCAATTTGATAATGCAAATACTTTCAATCAGGTATATTAAATTTTCTTTTTCAATCTTAATTATTTCTAAAAATATTGGTCTTGTGTATACACTTAATTGTTTTATTTGATAATTTTAAAAAATAAAAATAGTTAACAACTTTGTTATTTTTATTATTCAATGAGTATATATAATTTAAATGAATCTCAATCATAAATTATTATATAGTACACATGTCATGAAGCTATAAGGTCATTGAATATTACATGACCTATTTATACTTGACCGGATCTTTATATTTAGGATACATTAAACATGAAAGATACTAAAGAGCTTCTTTGGATGGCTGTCTCCTAGTGTATTGTATCATATTATTATTTAAAAATTAATTTGTATTTTAATTATTTCTTAGATTTTATTATTGTATATCATTAAATATCGTTATATACCAAGAGAAAAGCATCCTTTTAGGTAAAAATGCGTGATTGCTTCTTGCTTTATTATTATTTTCTCATCTCTTTAATTATTATATAATAATCTTATTTTACCCTATCATTTTTAATTAAAATTTATACTCTATTTTAATTTGTTATATAATATCATAAATTTGCTTTCTAAGTCGCATGAAACTATGTAACAATGTTATTCAAACGATGTCTGCATCTACTTGCAACCACTTTTTAACTTTATTTACACCGTAAAAATATCTTAAAGCTATTTTAGCTTTAAAAAAGTTTAAAATAAGTTCATCCAAACAAAACAATGCCCGCATCAAAACCAAATGCTTACAAGCACTTTTTAACTTAATAAAAACACTTCTAAAAGTGTTTCAAAGCTATTTTAGCTTTAAAATACTTAAAATAAGTCTATCAAAACAAGTTCTGAGACCATCTCCTTTTTCTTCTTATTCATTTGCTCATCTAATCTAATGTTTAAAGTTATTAGACTAACAACTTAATGCTCCAAAAACATCTTTTGTTTGTTTTCATAATAAGAAAAACAAAACACTAGTTATTAAACTCACAAAAAGAGAACAAGGCAAGTGAGCAGGAAATCTTTGGTCCATTATGTTGTTGAAAAAGAAAGGAAGGATGCTAAAACCTATTCTTGCAATGATTTTCTGGCAGCATCTTCTTCTGCTTTCATTTTCCTTTCCCACTTTCTCTTCCTGTAATCAGCCAACATTTCAGGCATTTTTTGCATCAGTTCGGCTGTCTTTGCCCGTTTTTCTGCTGATATTCTGTCACACTTGTGCCCTTTCTGCTTCGTTCTCATTTCCTTTCTCGCTGGATCGTATGGCCAATCTTGTCCAGCAACAACAACTTCCTTGCGCAGACGAGCTCGATGGCGAGCACTCATCCCCAGAGGTTTCCAGGCTCCAAGCTCCCAGTAACCCCAAACTCCCTTTGAAAGCTCATCCTTGTATTTTGCCAACTTTTCTTGCCATGGATATTGATATCGCCCAACTGCTTTTGCTACAGACTTTCCAGCCATTCGTCCTGGAAACAAATACGTAAAAAATTTCTGAGGTTTCAAGTTTATCAAGCAATACTAAAATGAGATATATGGAAATTAGGCTGGTTCTCACGAGAAAGTTCAAAGGTTATTACATGATTGTAAGTGGATGCCACAACATATAGCGAATGGAAATAAAACAAGAGTTTGAAAATGCAAGATCCTCTCATAAGATGTCCCCCTCTGAAATAACCATCAAAACTACTAACTGTTGCCGCGAAAATATTAACTCGAATATTTGGTATAACTATGTCCATACACACCTTCTTTGTACAATACATTTTTGTTCTTAATAAACCTATTCAATAAAATATATATCTGCTTAAAACGAACTAACGAGTTACTCAATCCGCATGACAAATTCAAGTGTACCATTTTCCGGTTAAACACATGGAATCCCCACCGTGACCCACAAATTCAAAAAATAGGGGAATATGAAAGAAAACTAAAGTACCGTGTTACTGCAGTTCTGCAAACAACCACCCGCATAACATCAAACACATACTCAGCATTACATAGCACACATTTACACATAACAAAGTGCAGAACATTATAATTTCAGTTGAAACCAACTTCCAAGTAATCCAACAAAAAGAAAGAAAAAAGAGGAACCTGGGTAATGAAATTGAGGCCAAGAGGGGGCATCAGAAACCTCTGAAGAGACCCGCGGTTCCTCAACATGACGAAGCCAAATGAAATCAGCAAGTGACTTAGTGAGTTTGGGCATGCGAAAGGTATTGTTAGCCCATTGCAGCCCCTCGCCAATTCCCTACTTTATGAACTCCGCATCCTTTTTAACTACCTTTGTTACGTTCCGAAGAGCATTCTTTCCCTTTTTTGTCTTTGGGCATTGCTATTTTTCCTGATTTTGCCGGAGGAAGCCCACACTTTTTTATGTGAAGAGACATGGCTGCCAACTGTGCTGCTAATGCTGCAGCAAATGGCATATGTTGGACTTCAAAGCTATTTTGGGGGATAATTCATGGGGAAGTAGAGGCAGTGGAAAACTGGAAATGTAAGAGGAAGGAAGCAAATGGCCTTCTTCGGGTTTGGGTTCTATGTTTTTTTGTGGCTACGGGAACCAACTTAACCAGAAAATGCTCTTGGTCCTTCTCAGCACAAAGAAAGCATCAGAACCAATTTGAAGGTAACTGGATCACTACAAGGCAACAAATTGGATAACAAGCTGCTCACTTCTTTCCAGAACAGTTTGCAGAACCAAGAATGCCAGATAATTTTGATAAGATACAAGTGATTCCACAGATCATTACCCAGGACCAGAACGAGGCTCTTATTCCCCTTCCAACCTTAGATGAAGTTAAATTAGCGGTATTTGATCTTAATGCTGATAGCACTAGCGGTCCTGATAGCTTCTCAGGGCACTTCTTACAAATTTGCTGGGGCATAATTAAGGAAGATATCACTAGGAACTAGGATGGTTTGAGCAGTTTTTGTGGACAAGAACTTCTAAGATTTTCAACACACACAAATCTGGTGTTGATTCCCTAAGGTGGAGGAGGTTCAAAAAATTTCAGACCTAAGGCCAATCAGCCTAAGTATGTTTGCTGACAAGATTATATCTAGAGTTCTTCATGGTAGGTTCTTGGTGGTTCTACCTAATCTAATCTCCAAAGTATCAGACTGGCTTTGTGAAACGTAGAAGTATTAAAAAAAATGTTCTGCTGGCACAAAAGATCATCAGGGACATCAACAAGAGGAAAAAGCTGCATAACATAGTGGTTAAGGTGGATATGACCAAAGTATATGTTAGGATATCTTGGATTTTCCTAACAAACGTACTAAGGCAGCTTGGTTTCTCAGAGGTGATAATTGACATAATTTGGAGACTAGTATCTAATAATTGGTACTCAGTGTTAGTGAATGGGCAAACCCAAGGTTTTTCTCATTCCTCTAGAGGACTTAAGCAGGGTGATCCTTTGTCTCCAACTTTATTTATTATAGCTGCAGAAGTTTTATCAAGAGGGCTAAATAATCTCTACTCAAACAACAGATTCAAGGTATATGGATTGCCAAAGTAGAGCCCAGAGATTAACCACCGTGCATATGCTGATGATACAATCTGATTCTGTTCGGCAGACCCACATGCCATAAAGATGATGATTAAGGTTCTAAAAAATATGAGGATACTTCAGGTGAGTTGATCAAAGATTCAAAGAGCTCTTTGTATGCACATGAGAAGCTTTCTGTTGCAATTACAACTGGATAATAAGGAAGAGAGGGATGAAAAAGGGACATTTCCCTTCACATACTTAGGATGTCCTATTTTCTATGGTAGAAGGTCATATATTACGAAGACCTCGTTAAAAATATGATGAAGAGAGTCATGTCATGGCAGAACAGATTCTTAACCTTTGGGGGAAGAATCATTCTGGTCAATCATGTTTTGCTCAATCATGTTTTGCAGACAATACCTGTCTATTTGCTTTCTGCTATGAACCCTCCTAAAGGGGTTATTGAGCTAATCCACAAGTTTTTTGCTAAATTCTTTTGGAGTAACTCTACAGGTGACAGAAGGAAACATTGGGTAGCTTGGGATAAGATGTGTCTTCCCAAGAATGAAGGGAGTCTAGGATTTAGATAACTTCATGGCATATCTAAGGCCCTTCTTGCAGAACTATGGTGGAACTTTAGAATATCTAGGACTCGATGGAGCACCTACATGTGGAATAAGTATTGCAAGAAAGTCCACCCAATTATAGCTTATAGATGGGTCTGGAATATCACATCTGTGGAAAAAACTGAGAGAAGTCAGAGAAGAGGCAGAACATCAGATATGGTGGCAATTAAAAGCAGGAAACTCCCTCTTCTGGTATGATAACTGGACAAAGCAGGGAGCACTTTACTTTGTAGAGGAAGGCCATGGTATTTGGGAGGATATGGAGGTAAGGAATTCATAGTAAATGGGCAATGGAACCTAGGGAAACGTTTTGCAAGGGTTATTATCAGAAGAAATGGTTGGTTACATTGTCCAGAACATCAGTTCAAGTTTAACTAATGACGATAATGACAAGGCTTGGTGGATGGGCAGCAACACTGATATATTTAGTGTGAGAACTGTTTGGGAGGCGATAAGAAAAAGGAGGAAACATCTCAAATTTATGACTATACATGGTTGAAGGGGCTACCAATCCAAATTGGTTTTTTCCTAGGGTGGTAATGTTCTGAACAATACTCACAAGAAACTATATATCACCTTTTTCTAACATCTCCTATAGCCTTACAGTTATAAAGACAATTTTCTATTTGTGTAGGTATAAACATTGAAGAATTGCAATTGCAACAAGCTATAACAGAACGGTGGACGACTCCTACAGAAACCAAACTACAAATTGTTTTTAAAGTAATGCCAACATTCATGACGTGGGAGTTGTGGAAGAGAAGGAATTCTAGGAGACATGGAAATGATGTCACAATCAACAGAATGGTATACCAAGTTCAGAAGACAACATATCAAATGATAAGAGTTATATACCTACAGATAAAACAAATACCACAAGATAGGCCATCATTACTACAACACTTGAAGAAATATAGACCAAGGATTCACTGTTGTGCTATAAGATGGGACTAACCACATCCAGGAAGACTCAAACGTAACACTGACGGGGCAAGTCATAGCAATCCAGGTGAAAGTTCCTATGGATTTTGTATTAGAGACAATAAGGGAGATTTAATTTACGCCCAAGCAGATCGGATAAGAATTACTACTAACATAGAGGCAGAAGCAATGGTTGTGTATGAAGCTTTAAGATATTGCTCCACACACAATCTCCAAGGGGTTATACTGGAAACAGACTCTTTACTCCTAAGGAACATCTTGAGAGATGTTTGGAAAACCCCATGGGAGCTAGTGGAAAAGGTGGAGACCATGAGAGAAATAATGAACCAGTTAGACGTAAGAATTCAACACATTTTCAGAGAAGGCAACGCATTGGCTGACTATCTTGCTAACATAGCTTTTGAGAGAAACAACACGTGGGAATTCCAAGAATTTCAACAAGTTCCAGCAGAAGGAAGGAAACTAATCAACATCGACAAAGCGCAAATACCGCCTCTCAGAATCAGAATAAGGAAAATTCAGCAAATATAGAAACGTACCTTTCAAGAAAGAACAGTGTAAATAGAGTTCACACATTCATAGATGTAGGTGGACAACAGTAATACACAAGGTCAATCATCAGAGGGAACACAAGCACATACAACACAATTCAAGGAAAATAAGTATTTAGCAAGCAAATACAGGAGAAGAAGAACAAATCTACTTGTTGAAGCAGAGCTTTCAGCTAGAGGCATACAACATATTAGCAAAAGCATCGGAGAGCACAACATCATAGATCAGGAAGAGCAAGAGACAAAAAACATACGAAAACAAGAGTGATGAAGGATAGAAACATATCTACACTACTAAAAAATAGTGAATACCGACCTCAAGAGGTCGTTATTCTCTGAAATACCGACCAAAAATCGACTTCCCAGCATAGGTCGGAAAAAGCTTGGGCGCTATTCAATTCCGACCTCTGGAAGTCTGTATTTACTGACCTCTCAAGGTCAGTTTCAATTTAAGTCGGTAAAATTCATTATTTATTTTCCAACTTCCGGAGGTCACTTTATATATTTTTTTATATTTTATTTTTATTATTTCCGTCTTCCGGAGGTTAGAATATTTAATTCTCAAATATTGGAATACTGACCTGCGGATGTCGGTATGTTTTAATTTTATTTTTTCTTAATTTTTAAATTCTGACCTCCGGAAGTCGGTATTTTTATTTCTTATTTTTTAGATTCCGACCTCCGAAGCTCGGTATTTTTATTTCTTATTTTTTAAATTCCAATTCCGGAGGTCGGTATTTTTATTTCTAATTTTTTTAGATTCCGACCTCCGGAGGTCGGTATTTTTATTTCTTATTTTTTTAGATTCCGACATTCGTAGACATTATAGATATTGTCTCTCTTCCTCTCACTTTCTTCTTGTGTAAATGATTTGTCTCGGCTCTCAAGAGGTAGAGTGCTATGATATTCCTTAGATATTCGTATAAACCTATCCTGTAATTTAAACAAAGAACTCTACAAATAAGAATGTAATATATACAAGAGAAAGAAAAAAAGATTAGCTTGAATAGAGTTCTTACATATGTCTCTTGAGCACGTGGCTCAATCCATCTTTCTTCTTCTCTGGGGTTCGATTTAGTTTTAACTTAATTCTAACTCAATCTTCACCAACTAAATCACATTACATAATTTAACTTATTAAACAACTAAAAAGCTTTGTAAGTCTAATTAGTTTAGCTTTAACTTAATTCCAACACTATATTCACCAATTTAACTTATTAAACAACTTAACAACTTCCAAAGTCAATTAGTTTAGCTTTAACTTAATTCCAACACTATATTCACCAACTAACCACATTATATAATTTTAACTTATTTGAAGAACTTAACAACTTTATAAGTCTAATTAGTTTAGTTTTAACTTAATCAACACTATATTCACCAACTAAATCACATTATATAATTTCACTTATTAACAACTTAACAAATTTCTAAGTCTAATTAGTTTAGTTCTAAGTCTAATTAGTTTAGTTTAGTTTTAACTTAATTCACTAACATCAAGAGCTCAACTCAAGTATGGATTCCCGAAATCTTAATTATTTCAAGAGTAGAGAGCAATATTCAAGTATAAGCAATGAGTGAATGTGAGGGTGAATGAATGTGTGAGTGTATGAGTGTATGAGTCTAAGAGTGTGAGGGTATGTTCAAGTCTATCAAAGAATGAAAGTGGGCATGCCTATATACTAGATGTGAGAGCACAATACTAAAGGAAGGGAATAAATAAAGAGGACAATTATAATATATTTTTCTTAGATAAAACATTACCAAATCAATGAAATATTTTACCAAAAACAAAGCAAGTAAAAATCTACTTCAATTTATTTAAAACAAGCAAATAAACAATTAAGGATAGACAATTAATGCAACATAAAAGCAGGTAAGGAAAGAAATAGTTAAGGATCAAATTACACTTCACATACTTATTTCTGGGACATCTACCTTAACTTATTGAAATAAAAGGTAACAAATTCTAATAGCAAAGAAAATAATCAATTACAAAAATAGCAAGGTGGTTTGGATTAATAGATAGAAATAATCAATGCAATTTTTGGCAAATTACTCAATTAATGCCCAATTTTATTGAATCACTGCAAAAGTCTGCCACAAGCAATTAAGACTAGCATATTCACAGAAGGCAGCCATATGGAGAAACTAATTGAAGAAAGATTGGATCAAAATCATAATGCTACTTAAATAATGCCAAAACAAATGAACGAATTCATACAAATCCCCCTAAAACATGTACAAGAAGAGATAATCTGAGCATTAATCAAGAATTTTAAAAGATAAAACTAACCGGGCGGATCTGTTAAGATTCGTTTTTCAATGCACCAAAATATACAAGTGGTTTGTTGAATTTCGAAGCTCGCCTAAAGAGGAAATGCGGTGGCGTCTGGCGGCTCGCTGTCGCGGAGTTTTCGCCAGTAGGAGGTTGGCTGGGCGTTGGAGTTGTTGGCGTAGCTACTGCCGTCCTTGCCAGAGCTGCTGCTGGTTCTCTGCCGTGCTGCTGTCCGCGGTTGCTGCTGCTGCTCAGAGAAAAAGAGAAAAGAAGAGGAGAGGAGGAAGGCGGAGAGAGGGACAGGAGGAGTTGCTAGCTGCTGCTCTCGCCGGCAAAAAATGGAGAGGACGCAGGGGAAGGGGAAAAGAAGAGGGGGCAGGAGAGGAAGAATGAATTAGTTTAGAGAATTTTGGTCTTTTTAGGTTAAAGAGGAAGGTAAAGATTTGATCTTAATCGTAGATTTAAAAAGAGGTGAATGGCTAAGATTCGATCTTACGTTTTAACGAAAGTATGAACGATTGAGATTAAAAGATGAGATTATAAAATTAGATTGGATTGATACTCAAGATGAAATATCCTTTACATGTATCATAGTTAGGAAATGATCACTATATTTGATATAGATCGAATATATATATATATATATATATATATATATATATATATATATATATATATATATATATATATATATATATAATAATACTATCTCGTATTTCATACTCAAATAGATTATATGTTAGCACTTCATATCTACATCGACGGCTTGATAGATTTGTACATTACTCTAGAAATATAAGTCCTAATTCATATCAACATAGTTTCATACATTAAATATGGATTATAGATACTTTTTTATTTCTTCCACGAAGTCTAACTTTTTATTTGTAAAGTATACAAAATTGTTACACTTTTTGAACAATTAATTATAAGTTTCAAATGAAATTTTAGTATTATGCTAAATAGCAAAAATTATGATTAATAAACAATTTTAAATAAACCGACCCCCGTATGTCATTTTTATTAAAAATAATTAGATACAAATAAAAAATTTTACCGACCTTATGACATTAAATTTTAAGATAAATAAAAACTAATCATATTAATTAAATAATATTGACATTGAGAGGTCGATGTGTGTGTGTGTGTATATATATATATATATATATATATATATATATATATATATATATATATATATATATATATATATATTGATCAAGTTAATTCTATAAATTTAAATTCTATAAATTTAATTTTATCGATCAATAAAAGTCTATCGATATCAAATCTAATAGATAAATCTCCTTAAATTGATCATCGATATATCTTTAATTGATAATGTATTTCATATCAAAATTGTCCTCCGGAGGACCATTTAAATAATATTAAATCAAAATATTTCTCAATTCTATTTTTTGTAATTAAATGAGAAAAAATAAAATGTGGTTATTTACTTATTTTATTTAAAACCGACATCAAGAGGTCAATTTTAATTGTAATTCATTTTTTTTTTGCGAAAATTACCTAAGGCCGGATTTTTTTTCCACTTTATTTTGCATAAAACCCAACTAGTTGCAGTTGGTTTTCTATAGTCTTTGTATTTTTTTATTCTTTTTAACAATACTGACCTCAGGACGTCGAAAATTACCGACCTCCATTTGAACTTTGAAGTCGGTAATTTTTAGGTCGGTATTCGCTGTTTTTTAGTAGTGTTAACCGACTATAATAAGAGAACCACGATTTGATAAAATCGAAAGCAAAGGGAAGAACACCAAGGAGGTAAATCGAGGTGATATCAATGGAGAACAAGAAAAGAACATAAAATAAGTACTACAACAAATAGAAGTATAAACAAGCAGCAACGACAAGAAGGAGGAGAGGCTTACGGCGGAAGAAGCTTCAAGAATGTCTTACTCTCACTTCACCTTCAAATTTTAGGCATAAGACTTAGTGTTCTTTATTTTAATTAGCATTTACTTATTTTTTGAACAATTTCTGAACTGGCCATTGTCTAATAGGCGATTTAATAAAATTGGCATGTGGCCCACAATCTATTTTTTTTTTAAAAAAAAGAATCTATAAATAGTATAATAAAAACGTAGATATTTGGGTCCATTTTCAATCATACTAACAATCCTGCATCGAAGACATTTCTTTTAAATCAAGGGTCTACCTAGAACTAGGGGTGGACGTTCGATCGGTTCGGTTTATAAATTTCAATTTGGCAAAAATGTGAAACCAAATCAAATTGAAATAAATTTATCGGTTATTATAATTTCGATTCGATTTACCAATTTTAAAAAATAGTGGAAGACCGAAGCTAGGGCGGCCTCAATGCTATAAGATGAGATGAAAGTTTGGATTTGAAGACCGAAGCGAATCCGAAAACAGTCCCAAGAACTTGGATAGACAAATTTTGCACTTCAATAGTACCATGATTTGTATATTCTCTTGAAGGCTAAGCTCAGATAAGTTTACTATCAGCAAACTCTTCAGCTAAAAATAGTTTACCAGAAGGTTAATTGGACAAGGCTGATTTACAACAAAACATGCCATCTAAATGGATAACTTATCCTATATCTCATTGTTTGTTGCAGGTTGATTACAAACGGAAGGTTAGCCTAATGATGACGCTCATAGGATGTGAAGTATGCACTACAACAAGGATACTGATTATGTTGAACATCTCATCTTTAGGTGCCCTTATTTAGTGCAAGTTCAGAAAATCATACTAATATAGCTGCAGATTCATAGACAAGTTTAAGGATGGAACTTGGATGAATTAGGAAATTACAAACTTCAAAGACAAGAGTTTACATATGCCGAAGTTTTTAGAATGACATTAGATGCGGGAGTTTATATGGCGAAAAATGAATTAAAGGATCTTTCAAACAGAGAACAGAGCGCATAAGTCCTCATTATGCTGTTAATCCAAGATCCTCATACTAGAGGAGTTGATGAAAGCAACATTGTTTAGGAAGTTATTGGCTATCTGGTCATGTCGTGAATTTTTTTTTTTTTAAAAAAAAACAATTTTTGGTTTCAAAGTGAAAAAAGATATATGAGAATTTGAATTGTGTTTGGTCATGAATATAAATTGGAATTCTTTTTGACTTTTTGTGAGTAATTGGAGCACAAGTGTATGGACAAGTTCAACATATAAATTGATCCATTTTCATCTCTTTTTATCTGCGAACTTCAATGATCGAAAGTGAAGTGAAAAGCATCACGAAGTGTAGTTAATATTATTTAAATAATATTAGTCCAATTATCTAGTAATTGGTAGAAAAGTCAGCTGGAATTAGCTGTAACAAAGAGGCTACAACCAAAAACGAAATTGAGATGGAGGAAACAACACGAAAGAGCAGCTACATGGTAAAGATTGACAAGAAGGAGATGCTCATCACTCCATATTCAAAGTCGATCCACAAACAACATCAAGGACAAACTTAGAGGATGATATGTTAATTGAAGACAATCACGGAAAACAAAATCCCCACAAACGAAGGAAAAAAGGCGATGAGCACTGACCTGCGAGGCGTGAGTCACGAGCACTGAACAGTTTCGGGCAGCGAGCACTCAACAGTCAGTGAGGACTGAGCAGTGGCTGGCCTGAGCCTTAAGAGAAGATGGATGACGAGTTGCGGGTATCTTAGACGACTCACGAGAGTTGAGATTTGAGAGTTGTAGTAACTGAATTAGGGATTTCAGATTATCAGTTTAGGATTTTCTTATTGGATTTTTGGCCTAATTTGAATATGGGTCGTGGGCTTTGTACCGGCGAGGCATAGGCTGAACCATTGAAATAGTTCCCTTTTTATATATATAATATTTAGTTTTTTCGGTTAATAGAGTTTTTAGCTGGAAATTGAAAATTGAATCAAAAAATTAAAATATTGAAATTTGAAATTGAAATTGACTGAAATAATCAAAACAAAATTTTGAAATAAATCGATCCGATCAAATTTTTCGATTTTAACTATATTTTATCCAGTCCTACTCATTTGGGTATGATAGGCAGTTGCTAAGGATTTTTCAGAACCCTTGGGATACTTCGATGGAACTCAAGTGAAAGTTTCACATTTCTAATACAATTTATACATATTAGAAGAATTCACGGCTGTTAGTTATCAGTTGTGGACAAGGGCAGATCTAGGAAGGCCCAACAAATGTCACGAGACACGATTTCGTCAAAATATTTGTGATATATATAAAACAGAAAATTACAATGATATAAAATGATAATGTTAAGTTTTAATATTAAAGTGTGCCTGGTTGAGTTGGTTAAGCATTGCAATTCCTCTTTGTAAAGTACTTAAAGTTCAAATCTCTTGTAATACAATTATTTTTTCATATACATTTAAGTAGCTTTGATATTCTTTTTTCTTCTTTTGCTTTTTATTTTTTCTCCTCTCTCTCTCTCTCTCTCTCTCTATATATATATATATATATATATATATATATATATATATATATATATATATATATATATATATATATATATGAAAGAGGGTCGATTTATTTTTACCGAACACCACTCTAGGCAGTCTTACAAACGTCTGTAACACTCAACCTACTTTACACCCACGAAATTGACTAAGTATAGAAATACTTAAACAACAAAGTTAAACAGCAAACAGACTTTACATGAACTTGTCCCAACCTTTATTAATCTGATAATTAATACAAAGGAAGGCTTCACGAATTAGTCTAAGGCTTACAACACTCTGTCGCCAGCCTTAGACGAATTTCCACCCTTAATAAAAATTCTACACATGGCAGTTACATGCGGCAGTTACAAACGACACCTGTCCGACACTTGTCATCACAGGGTTCAAACTAAGTTTTCCAACAGTTATATTTCTAATAGATAGAATCTGTAACGACCTGTTTAGTCGTTTTGGGTAGCAGATTTTAATTTCGGAAAAACTGGCTGATACGACAGACACCACGACGGACCGTCGTGGGCACGACGGACCGTCGAGGGTGTCTCGTTCCAGAACACTTAGAATTTTGAACTTGAGTGCTAAAATTGAGTCACTGAACGTCGTGACGGAAGTGCAGGATGGACCGTCGTGGGCACGACGGACCGTCACAGACTCTGGGTGGAAATGAAGTCTCTGACCGTTGCGACGGACCTGCAGGACGGACCGTCGCAGGCACGACGGACCGTCACAGGCACGACGGACCGTCACAGGTTCCGTCATCCCAGACGGGGTCAGAATTCTGGCTAATTTTTAAAGGGGTGTTTTGGACTATTCCGGCTTTAATTTATAAAGTTAGTGGGTTAATGTTATTAGTTCATTTCCTTGAGGGTTAAAGGACTAACTTTGAGTTAGTTGGTGGGTTGGTTTCATCACTTTTGATACTTGAAATCTTGTGATTTAGGGCAAGAAGAGGAAGGTTTGAGGAAGAAATTAGAAAGAGAAAGGGAAGAGAAAAGAGAGGCGCTTGAGAGAGAAGGAGCAAGGCTTCCTTGAAGACTTCTTGCTTGAACACAAATCCTTGGTGAAGGTAGGTTATGGTTTATGCTATTAGTAGTAAACTCTTAATAGCAAATGATATGTATTGGGTAATCTTGTAAACCCTTCTATATGCTTAATTGTATGCTTGTATGAGTGTGACTATATGTTTGTGATGAAATAAGCATGATGAAGCTTTTGAACCCTAAATCTTGAAGAAACCCTAATTTACTTGCATTTGTGATGCCTTAGTATAAATGAAGGCTTGATGAACTTGTTATGAGATTTGTGATGCCTTAGTATAAATGAAGGCTTGATGAACTTGTTATGAGATTTGTGATGCCTTAGTATAAATGAAGGCTTGATGAACTTGTTATGAGATTTGTGATGCCTTAGTATAAATGAAGGCTTGATGAACTTGTTATGAGATTTGTGATGCCTTAGTATGAAGAAGGCTTGATGAACTATGTGTCGTATCGATAATGCCTTGGTATAAAAGAAGGCTCGAATAGAATGAGGATCGGAGTGCCACGTTCCGGCACCAGGATAGAATGAGGATCGGAGTGCCACGTTCCGGCACCAGGATAGAATGAGGATCGGAGTGCCACGTTCCGGCACCAGGATAGAATGAGGATCGGAGTGCCACGTTCCGGCACCAGGATAGAATGAGGATCGGAGTGCCACGTTCCGGCACCAGGATAGAATGAGGATCGGAGTGCCACGTTCCGGCACCAGGATAGAATATGGATCGGAGTGTCACGTACCGACACGAGAGGAATAAGTTCTGAATCTTGAAAGATGTTCATATGCTAAATCTAATGAACCTGTTTTTCTTAATGAGTATGGTGTTGAGGTGTGAGTCCTCCTGGATGAATTTGGTGATACTTATTGATGGTTGTAGTATTTGTTGTTACTACATGTTGAGTATTATAGTTGATTTGTGAGATTAACTGATATATATATTGTTTTCTATTCTGAGTTGGCCGATGATACCTACTCAGTACGTGTGGTTGTACTGACTCCTACTTGTTTGTTTCTTTCTTGTATTTGTGGAGTGCAGCAACCGTGCCGTCGTCTTCAACTCGACCGCGATTCTAGCCAGTCTTCACTACATCGGATTTTCAGGGTGAGCTATGCTTCTAGCTTGGACTGGATTTTCTTCTTCCCGTCTTGATGCCTTGAAGTTCCGGCATGGACTAGCTTTCATTTGTTTTAGCTTCCTAGAATACGCTTAGTTTCGTAATTTGATTATAGATGTTCTTGTGATGATGACTTCCAGATTTTGGGGATATTTATTGTATTTGTTTTTTGTATTGAGTTAAGTCTTCCGCGTTGTATTTTGTTAAGGTTTAGATTGGTTGGTTCGCTCACATAGGAGGGTAAATGTGGGTGCCAGTCGCGTCCCCGATTTGGGTCGTGACAGAATCTAATTCAAATTACATTCTTATCTACACGAAATAAGAATATTCTAACACTTAGAATATTTCAGGCTACATTCCAACACTTAGATTATTTCAGCCAGCTTCCAACACTTAGAATATTTTAGCTGTCCTCCAACACCTAGTTTTATTTCAGCAATTTGGGTGAACTGCCTTTGTTCTTGCCATTGTCAAGTCTTCACAGCCTTGCCTTGTCAAGCCAACACGCTGCCTTGCCAATACCCTTAGCCCGCACGTAAGCCTTGCATGTTCAAGTTGCCTTGCCAACGCCCAAGCACCTTGAACTTGTGTTGCACTATTTTTCCATCATCCATGTCAAGACCAATGCCCAAGTAGTTTGTGGGTTTAACAGACCACCCGCACCACTTGAACTCGATGTCCTCATCGAGACTGTTTTAAGATAGTCCTCGATTTGAGCATCAAACTGCCATAATTCTTTTGCCTTCACCCAAACTGCATCAGCTGCACTCTTGCCTTTCCAATGAACCAAGAATTCTGTCTTAGTATTCTTCTTACTTGTTCCCAAAACCTGGTGATCAAGGATCTTCTCAATTTCAGCATCATACTGTGTAGGTACTGATGGAGGAGCCTTTTTTGACCTGTTTCAGTCCCGATCATCTGCATCTGCAAAGTAAGGTTTCAAGAAACTCACATGGAAAGTGGGATGAATTTTCAACCTTTCTGGAAGATTTAACCTATAAGCAACTTCGCCCACTCGTTTCACCACTTCGAATGGAACATCATACTTAGGAATCAAACCCCGATGTCTGGTCTTACTTACAATCTGTTTCCAAATTTGTGGAGTAAGTTTCAGTAACACCTTGTCACCCACATTGAACTCAACTGAGCGACGATGTTGATCAACATACTTCTTCATGCGCCGCTGAGCCTTGCGCAAACTATCTTGTGCCTCGGATAACATTTTAAGTCTGTCCCTTGCAATCCTGTATGCTGCTGGACACTTTCCCTGATTTTTAGATTTGGCAACATCTAGTGGCGTCATACGCTGTCTGCCTAAAACGATTTCAAAAGGGCTCATTTCTGTTGCAGACGACTTATGCAGATTATAAAAGAACTGTGCAGTGTCTAACAATGTTACCCAATTCCGTTGACTTGCTGTCACGTAGTGCCTCAAGTATTCTTCCAGCAAGTGATAATTCTTTCCGTCTGTCCATCTGTTTGTGGATGATTTGCAGTTAAAATTTTAATTCAGTTCCCATCATATTGAACAATGCTGTCCAAAATCTACCAGTGAACCTTGTATCTCTATCACTCACAATGTCAGTCGGAACACCAAAAATCTTAACCACATTTTTGTAGAACAAATCAGCAGCGACTTCAGATGAACATAGTTCAGGTGCAGCAATAAAAACATAATATTTTTAAAACCTGTCAACTACCACCATGATAGATGCTTTGCCATCTACTTTAGGGAATCCAGAAATGAAATCCATGCTTACTGATAGCAATGGCCTTTCAGGAACAGGCAAAGGTTGCAGCAAACCTGCTTCCTTCTTACGTTCAGTCTTATCAACTTGACAAACATGACAAGTCTTGACGTATGCCTCTATCGTCTTCCATCTTTGGCCAATAATAAACACGAGACAGTAAGGCTAACATCCTTTCAACACCGGGATGTCCAGCTCAAGCAGAATCATGTGCCTCTTTCATTAAGTCTTTGCGCAATCCTCCCTGATTTGGTACAACGATTCTCCCCCTATAAAAATATAGCAGATCGTCCTCGATCTAATACCGTCTCATTGTGCCATCTTGCACTTGAACCCTCCATTTAACATATAATGAATCATTTGCAGCACACAACATGATTCTATCATAGAAATTAATTTCAAGTTTTGAAATTGAATATACTGCAACAAACACTTCTCTTCTACTCAGCGCATCAGCAACCTGGTTGTGTTTTCCTTGTTTATGTTCCTACATGAAATCATATTCTGCCAGGAATTCTTGCCACCGTGCCTATTTAGGATTCAACTTTTTCTATGTTTTGAAGAATGTATTTGCTACATTATCAGTTCTTACCACTAATCGAGTACCCAGAAGATAAACTCTAAAAACCTGCAAATAGTGTACCACCGCAACCATTTCTTTTTCATGTGTTGATGTATCTCCTTCAACATTATTCAATCTACTTTCAAAGGTCACTGGATGACCTTCCTGCACTAATACGCCACCAATTGCCTTGTCTGACGCTTCAGTGTGCACTTCGAATGGTAACTCAAAATCAGGCAATTTGAGTATAGGTTTGGATGCAATAGTATTCTTCAAATTCTGAAATGCTTCATCACATCGTTCAGACCAAACCCACTTTGTATCCTTCTTCAACAAATCTGTCAAAGCCGCTGCCCTTTTTGAGTAACCAGCAATGAATTTTTTATAATAGTTAGCCAAGCCAAGAAACGACCTCAAATCCTTCACATGACGAGGTGCCTGCCAATCAACAATGGTTGCACTTTCTTAGGATCCATTCAAACTTGTTTTTTACTAACAAGATGCCCAAATAATTTTATCTCTTGTTGAGCAAATTCACACTTTCCATCTTGACATAAAGTGTGTATTTTCTCAACTGAGACAGAACCAAACTTAAGTGATTAACATGTTCCTCCAATGTTCAACTATAAATGACAATATCATCCAGATAGACAACAACAAAGTCATCAAGATAGTCAAACAGTACATTATTCATTAAGTTGAAAAACGTTGCCGGGGCATTAGTCAGCCCAAATGGTATTACAAGGAATTCGTATGAACCATATCTAGTTACACATGTTGTTTTTGGTTCATCACCCTCTGCTATCCTAATCTACCAATAACCCGCCCTGAGATCAACTTTTGTGAACCAGCATGCCTTACTCAGTCTGTCCATCAAATCCTGCACCAACGGAACCGGATACTTTTTCTTTATAGTTGCCTTGTTCAGCGCCCTGTA
Organism: Solanum peruvianum; assembly: GCA_027705065.1. Taxonomy (NCBI): domain Eukaryota; kingdom Viridiplantae; phylum Streptophyta; class Magnoliopsida; order Solanales; family Solanaceae; genus Solanum; species Solanum peruvianum. Next base: position 60,809,592 of record JAKWJD010001766.1, on the reverse strand, counting down.
GTCTACACACATTCGCATCGTCCCGTCCTGTTTCTTTTGAAATAAAACAGGAGGACCATATGGGCCTTAGATGGCTGAATCAATCCAACATCCAACAACTCATTCAATTGTTTCCATAATTCAACCAATTCATTAGGAGCCATACGATAAGGAGCCTGTGCAGGCAGGAGTAACCATACCAGGCAGCAACTCAATTTTATGATCAATATCCCTCCTTAGTGGTAATTTCTTTGGTAATTCAAACGACATAACATCAGCATACTGTTTAAGCAATTCAGCAACACAATCAGGCACTTCCATTTTCACTTCAGGTTTCACTTCAACCAAGGCAGCAAGTATAGTGTCATCACCTTTCTTCAGCCCTTTGTCGATTGACATAGCAGACAAGAACATCCCCTTGTCTTTCTTCTTTGCAACTTTATTAATGTTCCCAAATGGATGAACTCCTTTGAGAAATCCAACATTGCTTCCATTCATGACCATCACTCCATCTAAGTGAGGAAACGGAACAAACTGGAATTTTCTTAGAAAATCAATCCCAAGTATGATTTCAAATTCACCAAGCGGCATCACCATCAAATTATGTTTTCCCACCCAACTTCCAGTCGACATAGACACACCATAAGCCATACCCACAATGGCCTGTGCCTTAGCATTGACTGTTTTAACGTATGAAGGGCTTTTACACAACTTCAGCCCTAATTTTGTAGCAATATTCACATCTACAAACGTATGAGTGACCCTTGTATCAACGATTGCCATCACACGTTGTTCTTTCACTTTTATTTCTATATGAATTAGGGAAGCATGAGGATTCGAAGTACTAGACATTTCTCCAACATTATTAATCCCTGTAATATGTTTGAAGGACAATCCCAATGGGTTTGCCATTGCACCCACGATTTCCTCATCTTCCTCCCTTATATATATAACATTATTATTTTTAATGAAATTATTTTCAAAATAAAAATTTAAGTTTATATTTTTATTTTACTTTTTGAAAAAGAAGATATAATGGTATGCGTACGCCACTGGTTGTGAAAACTGGTAGTGAAATCTCAGGCTAAAGCAAATATGATAAATTGATCATAATTTTTTACTCTAGATTCAGATTTTCAAAAGGGTTGGTGGCGTTGGAGAGAAGAGTCAAAGAAATATAATTCTATGGGTAAACCATCTCCACTCATGCATCTTTTTGACTCTCCATTATCTATATTTAGAGAGTAATATAGAGAAACTTCACTCCAACCGACCTCCAAAAACATCCTCTATTCTCTATTCATAAAGACGTGAGAACTATTATTCACACTCTCTATTTCACTTTTTTATTATTTTACTATTACTTCTGTTACTTTTTAATTAACATATTATTTCATATATAATCTCATTAATTAAATATCTAATAGTCATAATTCTTTTTTAAATGTAATATTGTTTTTTTAAAAAAATATTTTTTGATATATACTACTTTAATTTCAAACTAAAAATATTTTTTCTATTTTTCATCAATAATGAAAATTCATTTTGTTATTAATTTTCATTTTAAAGAATGCACAAAATTGAAATGGCAATATAAAAAGTTTAATATCAATATACAAAACATGATATGATAATTTAAATACAAGATAACAATACAATATATGTCATGATAATTTAAGTACAAGATAACAACACAATATAATACATGACATATGACATGCTTATTTTGGTTTGTCCAGTTACGATATAAATGTTTAGAGTCATCACATTTATTTTCAATGTTGTTAGCGGTATTGCGTCTTCCTGCCCATTATTTTATTCAAAGAAAGAATACAATATGAGTTATTACTTAGTTGATGGTATATATCCTAAATGGTCCACAATTACTATTACTGATCCTCATTCCCAAAAGAAGAAATATTTTGTAATGAAACTAGAATCGTGTCGAAAATATTTTGAACGTGCATTCGGAGTTTTGCAATCACTTTTTACAATTATTGCAGGACCGTCACATTTTTGGAGAAAGAAAGTGCGTGATATAATGACTATATGTATTGTACTACACAACGTGATAATTGAGAGTGAATGTGACCTTAATGTATCAATTCAAGGTGTCGTAGAGGCTCCAACTCCAACTATAGAAATGGTGGTAGATAAAAATCTCAGGTTTGAACAATTTTTAGCTGCACATAAGAAAAACTAACGAAAAAAATGCTCATTTTGAACTCCGCATTGCATTAATAGAGCATTTATGGAAGCAACGTAATGATTTTGAAAATTGAGTGTTTATGTAACTGTATGTTACTTTTATTTGAACTTGTCTCCTAATTTATGTATCATATTTTATTTTCTTGCAATTTATGTCATTTTACAATTTAGAATAAATTAATTTTATATCACATTTAAAATTATATTAAAGTAGTTATTTAAGAAAAAGAAATAAATGATTTATATTATGAAATACGAAAATAGGAAATGAAATAGAAATAATAATATGATATTGAGAAGAGAGAAAAAAAATTCTTTTTTAGAGAGTAACATAGAGAATTGGGTTGGCGTTGGTTGTTTGAAAAAAAATCATTATATTTGCCCAGTAATATAGAGGATTGGGTTGGAGATGCGGGACATATCACTCTTCATACTATGATAGAAATGCTCGTTTGAAGTTAATCCAAAAAAAAAAATCATATCGAAACTCAATCGATAAAGGAGTTTTCAACTCAACTTTGTACTAGATTATTCTTATGACCTTGATTTCTCTCCAAAAAGTCCCACACTAAAGAATTGACTTCAAAACCTACGAAAATTTAGGAATCACTTGATACAGACCTATACACATTAAAAAAAGAATTTGTATCTTAGGCTTAGCTTTGAAACTTTTTAGGCCTTACACAAGTTTTCTTTATTATAATCTCCTTAAACCTATACACCTATGAAAACTTGTTATATCACATTCACTTAAACCTACAACTAAGCTAAAGTTTTGCTTGCTAAAGTGAGAATGAAATCAAGATGAATCAAACATGTTTGACACGTGGGTGAACAAACTCAACGTTGAGATAGACCTACATACCTTTATAAAGTACACCCCGATGAAATCCACACTCAAAGCTTGAGCGTTATTGGCAATTCTTGATTTCTCTCAGCTTTTCTCTTCTTTTCTCTCTTCTCCAAGCCCTAGCGTGAATTCTTATTTCCGTAAACTGAATAAAGTCTTGTTTACACCCCAATTTAATCTCGAAAACGAATTAATTAAATTAGGTAAGGGAAAGACAACTTTGTCTTTCCCAAATTCGGATTGACTTTCCTTAATCCAACAATTCAACTTCTGAAAGGCATAACTCACTCATACGATATTGAAATCGCACAAAATCGACAACACTGGAAAGATTATTATAAGAGCCTTCCAACCTTATCAACGGTTTCGGGTGTTAGACAAATTTTCTTTATTATAATCTCATGAAGCCTATACACCTATGAAAATTTGTTGCATTACATTCACTTAAACCTGCAACTAAGCTAAGTTTTTCTTGCTAAAGTGTGATTATTGATTTTTCATGAATGACTGTTGTGCTTGTATTTCAGTGATCCTGTCATCTTCTAACATACCCGTGAGCTTTTTTACCATAGCTCTTGATCAGTGATCATGACAATAAACTAACGTAGTGCCGTTGATAAAGGTTTTATTACTCTTTGTTAATGTGAATATTTATTGCCGTTAAAAGTTATTTTTGTTATGATGAATAAAGTTAATAATTGCTAAGATAATTGGTATCCGTATTCTTGCATTGTAGTTGATCATTTTCTCTAGAGACACTTCTAAACTATATCCTTTTTTTGAGTTTCATACCTAAACTATTGAAAGTTTGAGTTTCATACCTAAACTATTACTTTTTAGTTTGAGAAACATACCTCTCTCTTTTGTATCACTCTCATCATGGTATGTTTAATACACCCTCTCTTTTATTTTAAAGAATTTTCACATCACACTCCACATGGACAAACATTCAACTTTGACCAAAAATTAATAAATTATTAATATTAGTTCAAACTAAAAATTAAAAAACTGTTATAAAAAAATAATATTTTTTATAAAATAAAATGTAAAATATTTTTCTCACCCCATGCCATCACTTCCTCTCACCCCACCCCACCCCACCATTTTTTTTATGTTTTTTGTTTGTTTAAATTTATTTTAAAAAACTATTCTTTTTTTTTTTCACTTCATTTCCTCCCCCTTGTCAAATACTAATTTAGACGTTATTTTTTTTTCTTAAAAAATAATTTTACCCATCCCACTTAACCCTCCGCTTACAATTTTTTTCCCACTGTTTATATATACATATCGAAAATATTTTTTACTTGTCGCCATAATTTTCTTTTTACATTTTTCAGTTATTTATATTATATTAGGTACAGTAGTAGAATTTTTTTCTAAAAATATATGTACACGCATATCTAACAGAAAATGAGAAAAACGTAAAAAAAAATAAAATTAGGAGCGAAGAATTAAATAGGATGGGGTAGATTTTTTTTATTTTTTTAATAAAATAATATCAATTTCTATTAGGGGTGGGGTCGGGGGATAAGTAAGTGTTTTTTTAGGGGGGGGGGGCTACGTAGAGTAGGTGGTGGAGTGGGGTAAGAAAATATTTATTTTTTAATATGGATAGTAATATTTTCATCTTTGATTTTTAATTAATATTAATATTTTATTATTTAATTTTTATCTAGGCAAAATGTTTTATCTATATGGATGTCATGTGTCAAGGTTTTTCTAAATAAAAAAGAGTGCATCACACATACCACTGAGGTGTGTTTCTAAAACAAAAAAGTTATAGTTTAGATATGAAAGTAAAAAAAAAGTGAATATTTTAGGTGTGCTTTGAAACTTGTCTCTTTTCTCTATTCCGATAGTATAGGTGGTTTCTGTTGCAAGTGTAACCAAGTGGTATTTTATCAAATGACATTCATTCAACATTCATAAGTTTCTTTCTTCTTAAATTTGGTAAGTGTTGCAAGCAATATCTAGCAAAGAGTTGGTTTATGATAAGTATATAGAATTAAGGTGCATGAGTTTAACTTCGGCTAAATTTATTGGTGATCCTTTAAAGTTGACATCAAATTTTACTTAGACACCTCAACTAAAAGATGCTCATTTTAGGCACATCATATAGAGTTTTGGTGTCATTTCGACACTTTCTGACAATAAACAAAAAATTGGAGGTACACCCGTTGATGATGTGACAAATAAACAATTATGGAGACAAATATTATTATACATTTAAATAAATAGCTACAATTTAATATTTTATGTTATATGGATATAACTATATAGTAAATAGCAAAGTTAATTATATACCAATAAACAATTTTTTATATGTATATTTAATATAAATAAATATTAAATAGGAAAATTTTTATTACACTCATATTAATTATGTCCTTATCAATACCTTCTCTTTCATCAATATTACTATATTACATATTTTTTGTATTTCCCCCCCAAATTCCTTCCTATTCAAGATCTTTTTGTATGATTCTAGGAGCGATTTTTGTGATTTAAATTCATTATAAGGTATTTTCTAACTGATATTTTCCCTCATTTTTTAATGAAAATTTTATTTATATACATCTATTTTCATCTATTATTGTAGGGTTTCGATTGAAATTGCTTTTTCATAAAAATTCTATTGTTTTTATACCTTTTTTCCATGAAGAAATTGCATATATCTTTGCGAAGAGTGTCATTTTTAATGTTGGATTCATTTACTTGTCCAGGCACACCGATGAGAGATCCCCGGCGGTCTATGAGATGGAGCGTAGGGAATACCCGCAGTTCATCGGAGCCGTTAGGTTATCGTTGTTAGCAGAGAGTGTAGAGAGAGAATTTTGTTGTTTGTCAAATTTGTATATAGTATAATACTTATATACATAGATAATTATTTTGTAATATTAATACAAATTGTGATTTGTGAATACACGTATATTTGGATATATAAGTAATTTATCCAATTTGATTAGACAATACAAGTATAGTTGGATACAACAATACCATATTTTAATAAATAAATACCTAAGTTAACATCAAGCCTCAAGTATTACAGAAAAAACTTCACGAAAAATAAATCGATGTTCTGTTGTTTTTTAAAATTTTTTTATATAGTCTAATACTTACACACTTTGATACATACACACTATTGTTTTTTGATTTTCTTATTTATCAACACTATTTTGATATGTATAGTATACTAGTGAAATTATTCGCTCTTTGCGCGACTATATAAAATATTTATCAGATGATAATATGAAATGTGTAATCTTTAGTTTAGTATCGAATATATAGATAATATTAATATTTCTCCTCATCTACGATATTATAGTTTTTTTTAAAATATATAAAATATATTTATTTATTTTGTATATGTATATGTATATCTTTAAACAAAATATTTACTGTGGTGAAGTAAATGGAATAAGAGATAATATTGTTGAAATAACAATATATTGTATTAGGTTAAAAATATTTTACATGTTTTAATTTCCTCTATCTTTTGTTATACTAATGTTCTATTCAAAATCTGATTTCGTCAAAACTAAATTGATTTTTTTAATTATTTCCTTATTATTACATTTGCTTATTATGTTTTTTATACAATAATTAAATATTTATCATACTTACGAAACATGAAACATATAAAAATTATGAATAATATTAATATTAAGCGTTACAAGTAAGATGAAGAGACATGAGTTATAAATATTCAAATGTGTAATTTTATTAGATATTAAATGTATTACTAATTATGTATTGATTTTATTTGTAAAAAAACAAATAAATATAAGGGCTGAAAATACAAAAAATGAAAAGAGAAAATATAATAATTGGTGACTATATAAAAATTATAATAGATTTCAAAGCAAAAAGAATGGAGACAAATTGTTACTATGGAAAAAATGACATCATGAAAATAATATTTTATTTTTCAGTTACTTTTTATGATTATAATAAAAATAAAACTCCTAATCATCATAAAAAAAATTGTTGTTAAAATGAAATAATTAAATAATTTTTATTCATAACAAAAAGAAAGTAGAATACTAAAGGATCAATGATTAGCATTGACAGTATAATACATTTAGCTAAATTATTTATATGAATCAAAATTTAAAGCAAAAGTAACTAAGTTGCTAATACAATTCAAATATTCTCTAATTATGCTTCATTTTTTTGCTTCTACCATCTTCCTTCGCAAAGAGACCCGCCATCATGTTTTGATCATATGTCAAACTCTTCCTTATATGCAACCAACTGAATTAAAAAATCATATACAAATTAAAATAATTATGTCAAAAGAAAGAACGAAAATAATTTATGTGTAATATAATTGAATATCATCTTTTATTGTAACGACCTGTTTAGTTGTTTTGAGCAACAGAGTCATTTCTGGAAAACTGGCTGGAACGACGAGTGTCACGACGGCCCGTCGGGAGGTGTCGTCTTCTGACGTTCTAGGACACTAGAATTCTTCAAATTGGATATTAAATCGACTCTCTGTAAATGTGACGGACCTGCAGGACGTTCCGTCACATCCACGACGAGCCGTCGTGAGGTTCCGTTGAAAAAACACTTCAACTTTTGAGAATTTGGTACAGGAAACGAGAGTTTCTGACCGCCATGACGGACGTGCAGGACGGACCGTCACAGGCGTGACGGACCGTCACAGTGTCCGTGGGTGACGATGGGATTTTGGGCAGTTGCGACGACCTGCGTGACGGACCGTCGCAGGCACGACGGCCCGTCACAGGTTGCGCAATCCCAGGCTAGAAGTTTAGGATTTCTCCACACGTTTTTTAAGGGTCGTTTTTGACTATTCTTTCCTTAGTTATAAAGATTGAGGGTTAACATTTATAGTCTAATTACTTAGGGTTAAAAGGGGTAACCTTAAGTTAATAGTGGGTTTTATTGTCATCCTTTACACTTAATATACTTTTAATTAGGGTAAAAAGAAGGAGGGTTGAATAAAACAAAACAAAAAGAAAAGAACAGAGAGAGAGGAGAAACGAACGAGTAGAGAGAGAGAAACGAGAGGATAGCAAGGATTTTGAGAAGATAGCTTGTTGATTCAATTCTTCGGTGGAGGTAGGTTATGGTTATATTACGAAATTCGTAGTGAACTCTTAATAGTGAATAATATGTGTGATGAGATTGTAAACCTGTCTATATGCTTATTGTATGCTTGCATGAATATGATTATGTGATTTTGATAAACAAGCATGATGAAAACCATTGAATCCCAAATCTTGAAAGAAACTTACATCTATGATATTAATGATGATGCCTTGGTATAAAGAAGGCTTGATGAATTAAAGTAATGGGATTGATGATGCTTAGTATAGAGAAGGCTTGATGAACGGATAGAATGAATTTAGTGGATCGGAGTGTCACGTACCGACACATAGTAATAGTGGATCGGAGTGTCACGTTCCGACACATAGTATTAGTGGGACGAGTGTCACGAACCGACACGTAGATATAGGGGATCGGAGTGTCACGTACCGACACATATAGGGGATCGGAGTGTCACGTTCCGACAACATATAGGGGATCGGAGTGTCACGTTCCGACACATATAGGGGATGGAGAGTGTCACGTTCCGACACATAGTGGTAGGGGATCGGAGTGTCACGTACGACACAAGAGGAAGAAAGATAATGAATCTTGAAAGATGTTAATATACCCAACATAATGAACTTAATTCCCAAATGAGTGTGGTATTGAGGCTTGAGCCCTCATGGATGAACTTGATGGTATTTATTGACGATTATAATACTTGTTGTTGCTACATGTTGAGTTATAGTTGATTTATAAATTACTTGATATGTATTATATTCTATTTTGAGTTGGCCGATGATATCTACTCAGTACGTGTGGTTGTACTGACCCCCTACTCTTATGTTTCCCTTTGTTATTTGTGTTATGCAGCAAACGTTCCGTCAACTTCAACACAACAGTAATTCGGGCCAGATTTCGTCATAACGGATCTCAGGGTGAGCTAACGCTTCTAGCTTGGACTGGATCTTCTTCTATAAGTCTTGATGCCTTGACTTCCGGCATGGACTAGTCTTATGTATTTTAGCTTCTTAGACATTCTTAGATAGTTTAGATTAGTAATTTGATCATAGATGTTCTGTGTGATGATGACTTCCAGATTTTGGGAATATTAATAATAGTTGAGTTGTTTTATTTATGAGTTTAAGTCTTCCGCATTATTTTCTGTTGATATTATATTGAAATGTTAAGGTTTAGATGGGTTGGTTCGCTCACATAGGAGGGTAAATGGGGGTGCCAGTCGCGTCCCCGAATTGGGTCGTGACAAACTTGGTATCAGAGCATTAGGTTCGTTGGTCTCATCACACAAGAACAGGTCTAGTAGGGTCTTAAGGAACGGTAGGGGGGACACCTTTACTTTCTTTGAGAGGCTATAAGACTTAGGAAAATTCCATTCTTTCATTCTTTCTTTCGTGCTACTACTTGAGTCCAATTGGTATCTAGGTGATACAAATTGGTATCTGACCATCTTCATTCTATTTCGCAGATGGTTAGAACTAGAGCAACGACCGCACCAGCAGCAACAACGGAAAGACATGAAACGATGGAGCCAGCCACTGGGGCTGTGGCTCGAGGAGGAACAACGGCAAGAGGCCGTGGAAGAGGTCGTGGGAGGACGTCTCTAGAGGGAGAGGAGGACGAGCCCCTAGCCCATCTGATACTAGGGCAGTGACTCCTCCACCGACCGAGGATGTGGTAAGAGAGGGTGAGGAAGGGGGAGAATGAACAAGGGCAGAATGAGGAAAGCCACCCCAACCTACCCCAGAGATGATCAACCAAGTACTGGCTTATCTTAGCGGGTTGTCTGATCAGGGCCAGGCACCTCCAGTGGTTCTCTGCACCAACCACTCCGGTTTCAGAGATACGACATGCGGCTACTATGGCTCCCCGCATGGATGCCTCATTGGGAATAGGCACATTTCCACGACTGACTACTGGGCCTATTATGACAAATGATCAGCATGAACTTTTCAGTAAGTTCTTGAAATTGAAACCTCCAGTCTTCAAGGGTGCAGAATCAGAGGATGCTTATGATTTTCTGGTTGATGTCATGAGCTACTACACAAGATGGGGATAGTAGAGAGGTTTGGTGTCGAGTTCGTGAGCTATCAGTTCCAAGGGAACGCCAAGATGTGGTGGCGTTCACATGTTGAGTGTCAATCAACGGAGGCACACCAATGACTTGGGAATCATCTCTACCCTGTTTATGGAGAAATATATCCCAGGACTTTGAGAGATAGAAAGAGGGATGAGTTCTTGAGTCTGGAGCAAGGTAGAATGACGGTTAATGCATACGAGGCTAAATTTCGCGCACTATCCAGATATGCCACCCAACTTTGTTTCAGTCCACAAGAACGGATCCGCCGTTTTGTGAAGGGTTGAGGGGTTGAGATCAGAGTTGCGGATTTCAGCCTTACAGATAGCGGCAACGGCAACATCCTTCCAAGAGGTGGTAGATTTTGTGATAGAGGTGGAAGGAGTGAAACCAGATGACTTCACCACGACATCGACATCAAAAAGGTTTCGAAGAGGAGGTGAGTTTAATGGTTCTTATTCTAGAGGACAGAACTCCGGAGGTCACTCAAATCGACCAATTCAGTCTTCACTACAGACTGTAGTTGGGGGTCCGCCTCAGAACGGTCAACACTACTCCGAGAGAGACTATGCCTGACTCCAGAGAGTGCTATGGATGTGGGGAGATGGACATATTAGGAGGAATTGTCCAAAACAGAGTTACAGAACCCCAATGGCTAGAGGGTAGAGATGGTCATGGTAGAGGCCGTTTTTCTGGAGGGCGTGGTGGCCGAGGTGGCGGTGGTAATGGGTCACCAAAATGGCAGAGGGGTGGGCAAAACGGAGCCACTACTACACAACATGGTAGGGGCAACGGACAGACAAATAATGGGGCTTATTGCTATGCTTTCCATGGGAGATCTGAAGCGGAGGCGTCTGATGCTGTTATCACAGGTAATCTTTCGGTTTGTGATTGCATGGCATCTGTATTATTTGATCCCGGATCCACATTCTCTTATGTATCTTCCTCATTTGCTAATGGTCTAAAATTACATTGTGAATTACTTGACATACCTATTCGTGTTTCTACTCCGGTGGGTGAGTCGGTGATAGTGGAAAGGGTATATAGGTCTTGTTTGGTGAATTTTGGGGGAGAAACACTTATGTAGACTTGGTTATTTTAGAAATGAGGGAACTTTGATGTAATTCTGGGTATGACTTGGCTTTCTCCGAATTTTGCGATTTTGGATTGTAATGCTAAAACAGTGACGTTAGCCAAGCCTGGGGCAGATCCGTTAGTGTGTGGAGGGGTGACTACACTTCCAATCCGGTGCGTATCATCTCATTTATTCGTGCTCAGAAGATGGTTAGTAAGGGTTTGTCTAGCTTTCTTGGCACATCTTAAGGATGACACTACCCAAGTACCTTCGATTGAGTCAGTTTCGGTAGTCCGTGAATTTTGGATGGTTCCCTGCAGATCTTCCCGGTATGCCACCGGATAGGGATATTGACTTCTGTATCGATCTTGAACCCGGTACTCGCCCCATTTCTATACCCCCTTATAGAATGGCTCCCGCGGAGTTGAGAGAATTAAAAGCTCAACTTCAAGAGTTGTTGAGCAAAGGCTTTATTAGACCAAGTGCATCTCCTTGGGGTGCTCCGGTTTTGTTTGTGAAGAAGAAAGATGGGAGTTTCCGAATGTGCATAGATTACCGACAGTTGAACAAAGTAACTATTAAGAACAAGTACCCCATTCCTCGCATTGATGACTTGTTCGATCAGTTACAAGGTGCTTGGTCTTCTCAAAAATTGACTGAGGTCCGGTTATCACCAATTGAAAATACGAGCAACGGATGTGCCAAAGACTGCTTTTCGAACTAGGTAGGGGCATTATGAATTTGTAGTAATGTCTTTTGGTCTTACGAATGCCCCTGCTGCCTTCATGAGTTTGAGACGGGATTCGGATTTTCAGGCCATACTTGGACCTCTTTGTGATTGTGTTTATTGATGATATACTGATATACTCGAAGAGTAAGAAAGAACATGAGGAGCATTTTGAAAATGGTGTTAGAGTTGTTGAGAAAGAAAAAGCTTTATGCGAAATTCTCCAAGTGTGAGTTTTGGCTAGATTCAGTGTCCTTCTGGGACACGTGGTTCTAAGGATGGAGTGATGGTGGATCCATCTAAGATTGAGACGGGTAAAGAATTGGGTAAGACCTACAAACGTGTCAGAAATAAGGAGTTTTGTGGGGTTAGCTAGCTGCTACCGCCGATTCGTCAAGGGATCTCTTCCATTGCTTCCAATTGACGAACTTGACTAAGCAGAATGTTCCATTTGTATGGTCAGATGAATGTGAGGAAAGCTTTCAGAAGCTTAAGACTTTGTTGACTACCGCACCTATCCTTACCTTGCCAGTAGAGGGTAAAAACTTCATTGTTTATTGTGACACATCCTATTCTGGGTTGGGTGCAGTACTAATGCAAGAGAAGAATGTGATTGCTTATGCTTCGAGGCAATTAAAGGTGCATGAACGAAACTATCCAACTCATGACTTGGAATTGGCCGCGGTAGTGTTTGCGTTAAAGCAATGGAGACACTATTTGTATGGGGTTAAATGTGAGGTCTATACGGACCATCGTAGTCTACAGTATGTCTTCACTCAGAAAGACTTGAACTTGAGACAGAGGAGATGGATGGAACTACTGAAGGACTACGACATCACTATCTTGTATCATCCGGGGAAGGCGAATGTTGTGGCAGATGCCTTGAGTAGAAAGGCCGGAAGCATGGGAAGTCTAGCCCATTTGCAAGCTTCTAGACGCCCATTGGCTAGAGAGGTGCAGATTCTGGCTAATGACCTTATGAGGTTAGAAATAAATGAGAAGGGAGGATTGTTAGCTTGTGTAGAGGCAAAATCTTCTTTTCTTGATCAGATTAAGGGGAAACAGTTCGATGATGAGAAACTAAGGCGAATCCGAGATAAAGTGTTACAAGGAGAGGCGAAGAAGCAATAATCGATGAGGAAGTGTGTTTTGAGGATTAAGGGAAGGGTATGTGTACCCGCAGCGATGATTTGATCACCACTATTCTTACAGAGGCTCATAGTTCCGGATACTCTATACATCCTGGTGCAACCAAGATGTACCGCGACCTAAAGCAACACTTCTGGTGGAGTAGAATGAAGCGAGATATTGTCGAGTTTGTTGCCAAATGTCCAAATTGTCAACAAGTAAAGTATGAACACCAGAGGCCCGGAGGAACACTTCAGAGAATGCCCATTCCTGAATGGAAGTGGGAGAGAATCGCGATGGACTTCGTGGTTGGTCTTCCCAAGACATTGAGTAAGTATGACTCTATTTGGGTGATTGTTGATAGGTTAACTAAGTCCGCTCATTTCATTCCGGTCAAGGTGACTACAATGCAGAGAGGTTAGCCAAGATCTACATCTCAGAGATCATTCGGTTGCATGGAGTTCCACTCTCCATCATATCAGATAGAGGTACGCGTTTACTTCTAAGTTTGGAGAACATTGCATGCAGAATTAGGTACTAGGTTGGACCTTAGCCGGCATTTCACCCTCAGACCGATGGTCAGTCTGAGCGAGCTTCAAGTGTTGGAGGATATGCTTCGCGCGTGTGTAATAGAGTTTGGGGCCATTGGGATAGCTTCTTACCTTTGGCGGAGTTTTCATACAATAATAGCTATCACTCCAGTATCGATATGGCTCCATTTGAAGCATTGTATGGGAGGGGTGTAGATCTCCCATTGGTTGGTTTGATGCCTTGAAGTTAGACCTTGGGGGACTGATCTGTTAAGAGATTCTATGGAGAAGGTGAAAGCTATTCAAGAAAAGCTTTTAGCGGCTCAAAGTAGACAAAAGGAGTATGCAGACCGAAAGGTTAGAGACTTGGAATTCATGGAAGGGAACAAGTCTTGTTGAAGGTTTCACCCATGAAAGGGGTGATGCGGTTCGGAAAAAGGGGTAAGTTAAGTCCAAGGTATATTGGACCATTTGAAGTGCTTAAGAGAATAGGGGAGGTGGCTTATGAATTAGCCTTGCCCCCAGGGCTGTCCGGAGTGCATCCGGTGTTTCATGTATCCATGTTGAAGAGATACCACGGAGATGGAAACTACATTATCCGTTGGGATTCAGTTTGTGGATGAGAACTTGACTTATGAAGAGGAACCGGTTGCTATATTAGATAGAGAAGTTCGCAAGTTGAGGTCGAGAGAGATTGCATCCATCAAGGTTCAATGGAAGAATCGACCGGTTGAAGAGGCTCTTGGGAGAAGGAGGCAGATATGCAAGAAAAATACCCACATCTGTTACAGATTCAGGTACTCCTTTTCGCCATTGTTTTTCTTCTTCTTTTGATCGTTCGGGGACGAACGATGGGTAAATTGGTATCTATTGTAAACGACCTGTTTAGTCGTTTTGAGCACAGAGTTCATTTCTGGAAAAACTGGCTGGAACGACGAGTGTCACGACGGACCGTCGTGGTCACGACGGACCGTCGAGGAGGTGTCGTTCCAGGACACTTAGAATTCTTCAAATTGGATATTAAAATCGACTCTCTGTAAATTGTGACGGACCTACAGGACGTTCCGTCACATCCACGACGACCGTCGTGAGGTTCCGTTGCAAAACACTTCAACTTTTGAGAATTTGTACAGGAAACGAGTTTTGACCGCCATGACGGACGTGCAGGATAGGACGGACCGTCACAGGCGTGACGGACCGTCACGCAGTGTCCGTGTGACGATGGGAATTTTGGGCATTGCGACGACCTGCGGTGACGGACCGTCAGGCACGTGCACGGCACGGCCCTCACAGGTTGCGCAATCCCAGGCAGTTTAAGGATTTCTCCACACGTTTTAAGGGTCGTTTTGACTATTCTTTCCTTAGTTATAAAGATTGAGGGTTAACATTTATAAGTCTAATTACTTAGGGGTTAAAAGGGGTAACCTTAAGTTAATTAGTGGGTTTTATTGTCCTCCTTTACACTTAATTATACTTTATATTAGGGTAAAAAAAGGAGGGTTTGAAATAAAACAAAACAAAAGAAAAGAACAGAAAGAGAGGAGAAACGAACGAGTAGAGAGAGAGAAACGAAGAGGATAGCAAGGATTTTGAGAAGATAGCTTGTTGATTCAATTCTTCGGTGGAGGTAGATTATGGTTATATTACGAAATCGTAGTGAACTCTTAATAGTGAATAATATGTGTTGATGATTGTAAACCTGTCTATATGCTTAATTGTATGCTTGCATGAATATGATTATGTGATTTTGATAAAACAAGCATGATGAAAACCATTGAATCCCAAATCTTGAAAGAAACTTACATCTATGATATTAATGATGATGCCTTGGTATAAAAGAAGGCTTGATGAATTAAAGTAATGGGATTGATGATGCCTTAGTATAGAGAAGGCTTGATGAACGGATAGAATGAATTTAGTGGATCGGAGGTCACGTACCGACACTAGTAATAGTGGATCGGAGTGTCACGTTCCGACACATAGTATTAGTGGGACGGGTGTCACGAACCGACACGTAGATATAGGGGATCGGAGTGTCACGTACCGACACATATAGGGGATCGGAGTGTCACGTTCCGACACATATAGGGGATCGGAGTGTCACGTTCCGACATATAGGGGATTCGGAGTGTCACGTTCCGACACATAGTGGTAGGGGATCGGAGTGTCACGTACCGACACAAGAGGAAGAAAGATAATGAATCTTGAAAGATGTTAATATACTCAACATAATGAACTTAATTCCAAATGAGTGGTGGTATTGAGGCTTGAGCCCTCATGGATGAACTTGATGGTATTTATTGACGATTATAATACTTGTTGTTGCTACATGTTGAGTTTATAGTTGATTTATAATATTACTTGTATGTATTATCTTCTTTTTGAGTTGGCCGATGATATCTACTCAGTACGTGTGGTTGTACTGACCCCCTACTCTTATGTTTCCCTTTGTTTATTTGTGTTATGCAGCAAACGTTCCGTCAACTTCAACACAACAGTAATTCGGGCCAAGATTCGTCATACCGGATCTCAGGGTGAGCTAACGCTTCTAGCTTGGACTGGATCTTCTTCTATAAGTCTTGATGCCTTGACTTCCGGCATGGACTAGTTTCTTATGTATTTTTAGCTTCTTAGACATTCTTAGATAGTTTAGATTAGTAATTGATCATAGATGTTCTTGTATGATGACTTCCAGATTTTGGGAATATTAATAATAGTTG